>JASVEL010000676.1:0-206384 GCA_032618575.1 Nicotiana noctiflora
GCAAATTTTATCGTTTTCACAATTAACAAATTTTATTTTTGTTGTGTTATTGGTTGCTAATGTTTGAGTTTATTTTCATTTGCAAAATCTTGTACTTTTATCATAATTAAAATATGTCGAAATCTGAGTTATTTTTTTTAAAAAATTATCTAATAAATTATTGCTAGGAAAATTGTTTAACTTCTCAAGTATTTTGATGCAAAACTACTTGTAACTCATAATCTTATGAATGCCGCTTATGTTGCTTTAAATTAATACTAGTCATTAGCGAAATATCGTTTGCCTTTTTTACCCATTTAAAATAGAATTCACACTAGACAAATTAGTCATTTAGTTATTTTCCTAATATTTAGCAATATCCATTTAATTATTTCCTAATATTTATAAATAGTTATTTAACTATTTTTGTAAATTTTTTAATCATTTTTAAAAAGTCTTTATTTATATGAGAGTTGATTATAGCCATACAAGAAAATAAAAATATTACATATGTGGGAAGAATAAATTCTAATTTTGATCAACATGAATTTTATATTCTAACTCCTTCCAATACAATATTAAAGTAATATTTTCATAATCAAACGATTGAAGAAATACTACCAGATGAAGAATCTGATATGCATGATTATGTGTTTAGATAAAAAGAAGAATTGTAGATTAATCATACTATAACGACTGAATTAATCTATTTTTACAAAAATAATTTATTATTTTCTATATGTTGCAAACAATAAATATGTAGTACTTATTAAAGCAATTGAATAATTTGCATTATGATGAGAAGAAGAAAAAATCTTTTGCAAGTTAATCAACCATAATTTTGTCTTTTTAGAATAAATTAAAAAATATAGAGTACACGCGCAACGCGCGTATACAAAGGCTAGTTATGATAAAAGTACAAGATTTTGCAAATGAAAATAAACTCAAACATTAGCAACCAATAACACAACAAAAATAAAATTTGTTAATTGTGAAAACGATAAAATTTGCTAAATTTTTTTTTCATAACATGCAATAATAATGCGAAATAAAAAAAATAAAAAAAAATAAAAAATTTGAACAGTAATTCGCAGTATTATACTGCGAATTACAATCATGAGCATATCCGGACACGCATATTGCACGTGTACCTCATAATCATGAGCATAATCTTTTAAGAATCACACAAATATTATTAAAAAATATTTTTGAGATATAAAAATAATAGTTAAATTATGTTAGAATATAGATATACTTGAGATTGAGGTCGAATAGTAAATTCGATCTGTTTCTATGACTACTCCTCTCCAGGGGCGGACGCAGGGGGGCGCAAGGGTGTTCACCCGAACACCCTTCGCCGAAAAATTACACTGTGTATATAAGGAAAAATCTATTTTTTATCTCTATATATTATGTTTTGAACACCCTTGACACAAAGCAAATGCTTAGCTCAGTGGTCAAGGGTGTTCAAAATTAGTATAGGATCACAGGTTCGATTCCCATGAGTTGCATTTCAAATTTTTTGAACACCCTTACTATAAATCCTCCGTCCGCCACTGCTCCTCTCCATTCTATATGTTAGTTGTTAGAGAGTGACAAAGCATTGGTTTTAGGAAAGAATCTATGCTTTATGTGGTGTGGATGTTTGACCCAAAATGTTTACGAGCATTTATGAATTCAAGACAATCAATAAAATTGATGGCCAATCATAGCAGGTCGTAACATATCTGAAATCTGACAAGGAAAAGATAATACAAACAATTGTATGGACGGTAGAAAATATTGGTGATCTTTATTCATGATAATGGGTTAGTCTGTCTCTCCATGAAAATGTTCACATCTTTAAAATCATGTTTTGAAAGATATGTCGTTATTCTGTCCTTTTTCTTAGGTTCTCACTCTGTGTTTTACTCTGTATTTCTTAGAGCTCCCATGGGGAGAGAGTGGAGAGCTTTTTCTGATGTCTGCCCTAGTATTTATAGACGTTTGTTGTACGAGTTGACTTTCTTGGAGATCGGACCCACATTAGGGAATCATTTCGGGCGTACCCGGAAAGTATCGACCCCGACCTAGACGTTGGGTGGATACGGATAGTATTATTCGTCGAGGCGATCTTGGCGCCTGTTATATTTATACTAGTCGAGAGGAACGGTCAATCTGATTGACTGGCGTGGGGTTCAATTATGACCCATACAGTTAGTCCCCTCCGGAGTCTGTACACGCCCCCAATAAGCGCCTCGACGTTAAATATGTGGAGTGGGCTACACGCCGTAGCGGGTACTAGAGTGTACCGTTATACATGTTGCATCTTTTCATGCATTATTCCTTGACTCTATTACTTGTTGGTTATTGTTTTCACTTATGTGGATCTAAAGTGTTAGATATAGATTACTTTGTGTATTTTTTGTGTTTTCTTCCTTTCAGACTGTAGTTATGTTTATTACTCACTGAGTCGGAGCACTCACTTTACTCCTTGCACCTTACATGAAGATCTAGGTTCTTCCAGGCCGAGTAGATTCAGTGATCAGCATATTAGCCGTAGATGTGGATTGTAGCGCTGATTCTCAGTTAAAGAAGAGGAAAATTGAAACTGAGACTCAATCCGTAGATGTGGATTGTAGCGCTGATTCTCAGTTAAAGAAGAGGAAAATTGGTGTCGCGCCCAAAAAGGTAGTTATCTTACAATTATGTTTTTTCCGATTTTTAACGTATAGTATATTGTTATTTTTTATTTCATGTTATGCTTTTGTGTTATATTATAGTTATAGTTAGTAGTGTTAATTTTTTGAATTAGATACTTCTTAAGAACCAATATGTCCCACTTAGTTTGTATTATGTAGTGCTGCTTTAATTTTTCATATTTTTTGGTTATCTGATTGTTGTGTAACTGGTGTTTTGTTGCAGTGGCAATGGCACACATTATGTTCCCCATATAAGTTTTGTGCCTATAGACATAGTGTATGTGTGTTATGTAATAGTTTTTATAGTTATAGACAGTTGTTAGAACAACCCCGTGCAACAATTTACCCTGCTAGTATATCTATATAATTGTATACCCTGCTGGTTTAATTATATGCCGTATTGGTATCGTATGGTAGTTGTGATATTTTTAGTTTGTTTAGTTTCATTTTAAGTGAATTATATTTATGAAATTATTTTATATGAACATTTTTTCCAATGTTGGGATTTCCTTGTGCCTATTGACTTGGATTATAAACCAAAGGTTGATTGGGATACCAACTGCCATGTTATTGATCAATTGAAATCGAATTTATCAAAGAGGCAACTTCGAATGTTTAAGCGAACATGCTTTGGATATTTTTTGGATATGCCATCAGTGGTTGTTCAGATTCGTGTTATGCACCATTTGCTTATGAGAGAAGTTCATCATGAGGTGAAAAACGAGATGCGGTTTGTAGTTAATGACTCTAGGTTGAGGTTTGGCTTGGGTGAATTTGCAGTTGTTACGGGGTTGAAATGTAAGGGTGATACAAGTATAGAGAGCATATCGGAGAATATGTTGATTTCAAAATATTTTGGGACTGCATCCGTTACATTTGTCCAACTAGCAGACTGTTTTAAGAAGATGAAATGGGAAACGGATGATGATGCGTTGAAGATTGCAGTTCTCTATTTTGTCAACAACTTCTTATTTTCTCAACTGAAAACAAAGGCGATTTCACGCACTTACATTGACTTGGTTGATTCTGGTGATTTTAATAATTATCCGTGGGGTTTAGATGTTTATAGAGCTACAATTGACTCATGTTCCAACAAGTTTCAAGATAAGCCTTCTTTTTATAGAATTGGTAGCTTCCCGTTGGCTTTGCAGACTTGGTTGTATGAATGCTTCCCAAGTTTGGATGGTCACTTTGCTGATCATGTTGGAAATAAACTTCCAAGAATTTTGAATTGGGCAATCAAGGGTCAAATCCCGAATGAGTGAGTTGCTTTGCGAATGTGTAGCTTGCAACGCGAGCAGGTAATTTTCTCATAGTTTTATAGCCTCTTTTAATTATTTGGTACAATAGTTTAGTTACAGTTGTAGCAATATCCCAGTTTAGTGATATACTCTATTGGTATATATGTATACTATATTGGTATTAATTATACTATATCCCAGTTCACTGGTATACTCTGTTGGTATACATGTATACTATATTGGTATCGTATGGTAATATGGATATTTTTTCTTTCATACTTTATTATCATTTCTATTTCTAACTAGCATGCTTAATAATTGCAGCTAAAGAACATCACCCCAACTGATGATGAGAAGAAACAATTTGATGTGCGTGGTCTAAGCTTTGAAATTGAAGTTGAGTGCACTGACAGCCAGCCCAGCCAGCCCGATAGCTTTCATGTTTTTGGCACTCAACTACCAAAGACACAAAGTATGCCTGAAAGTACTGGATGTGATTCTCAACCTATCAATGCTGAGGTAATGAAGGAGTTAAAAGCTTTGAAGCTTTTTGTAGAAAACAAGTTTGAGGAGGTGCTTGCAGCTATTGGTAAACAGTCAATGAAGTCAACGAAACCAGATGGAAATTCAGTGGTATTCATCTCTTATATAATATAATTCTATAGTATTATGTTCAAATATACACTATATGCTTATAGGATACTATTCCACTCTTCACTCTTAGCGCACATATTATTCTTGTAATATACATAATACTAAAATTGTTAGTTTCTCATTTTCAGCATAAGCAACAGTATAATGATCCTGATTTTCGTGAGAAGAATAATGATTATGACAAGTTTGAAAATGACCACGTTGGGAATGATCCTGTAATTATTGGAGATAGCACGCCCAAAGAACCTTCTAGTATGTAAATCACAAATTTGTTTGATTTTTTTTCTGTTGTTTTTTTTTAAAATAGTACTCTTGATTGTACTTTTATATGTTTAGTATCTTGTTTTGCTGGGGTTGATCAAGATGGATGTGCTACTGGTGTCAATGTGAAGAACGCCACAACAAGTTATGGCGTAGTTAATGAGGATTTGCCTTCTGGTAAATTGTTGTACATGTCATTTTTTTGTTCTTTATTTATTTATTTAACTTTATGTATTTGTGAATTGACTAACCTTTTTAAAAAAAAATCTTTTTTCAGCCCGCTTCATAAATGAACATGATTTTGGCTTTGATTCTATCTTTAATCTGTCAGCGTCTGCAATTGATCAAATCACTGCCATTACACAACAAGCAACATATAAGCAATCATCTCATGATGTCAAAAGTCAGGTCCTGCTCCACTGCCATCAGAAATACCTGTACAGACACGAGCAGATGTTGTTATTGAGTGTAATACTGCTCCACAGGGTACGATGTTGATATTATTAATTCTGTAGTTAGTATGTAACTGATAGTTTCTTTATAGTTTTTTATTTTTTATTTAATTAGTTATGTTGATAATGCTTTTATGATTTCAGCATGTCGTGTTGATGGTGCTGGTCAAGTGGATGTTGGTGGCAGTTATGTGAATTTGTCTTCTGGTAATGTCTTCTATATATAACTTTTCATTTTTTTTTCTTCTAAATTTCTTAACTTTGTATATTTATTTATTCAATTGCATTTTTCTAATTTAAGCTCCATGTCAACACGGGGTTGATCTTTACTTGGATTGTGATTTTGACTATACTGATTCTCAACTTGATCAAATTGATGCCATTACACAAGGAGTGAAATGTAATGTAAATCAACCAGAAAATGAACTGACAACTGATGTTGTAAATAAGTCTAAACCTGATCAGTCGGTATCAAGAAGTATTGTCCAGATACAAACAGACGTTGAAACTACTCCTCCAGTTTTTACACGGAAAAAGTGCCCCGCAGCTGTAAAACAGTCGTCGTATATGAATGACTGGCAATCTGGTGTTAGTGCAGTTGGGGGATCCTCGAAGGTCATTAAAGGAAGATTTCCATTTGTAAATGATATTTCAGAGTCTGTTAATTTTGAGCTTACAACTGCCTTCTCCAACTTTGTTGAAGCAAACATGCAATTGGGAGAGTGTGTATTCGTTTCCATGTAATTTTGTTTTCATTTTTCTTAATGTTTGTTGTTAAATTTATCCATATCTTCTTTTATACGAAACAGGGAAGTGTATTTACCTGCTGATCAAAAGCTAGAGCCTTGTTTTGACTTTGGAGTTGAACAGATTGATGATAAGATGTTTTTCCATACTTTAAACTATTCTGGTAGGCCGCTTTCTAGTTCGGTATGTGTACTGCTTCTTATTTTATTTTTTTGTTATAGTCGTTTATTCATATTATTAGTGGTAGTCATACTTTCTTCCTTTTTTTTTGCATCACTTGAATATTATATTCTACTATCTTAGGAAGAAGGCGAAAGATGGAATTAATATGCCAATCAGTCACAACCACAAATACTCTTTTTAATAATATCATTCAAAGGGTTTTCATAGAATTTGTAAAAGGTGGGAAACAAGATCATTTGATTGATAGATCAGACGATATCATGCAGTACATGAAAGGATTTAGGATGCATTGCAACACTCCATGGCACCAGGTTGATCATGTCCTTTTCTAATTAATTTGGCAGAAAGTTGGCATTGGATATTGGGGTGTGTGTCATTCCACAAGAGATGTTTTTATGTATATGACTCGCTACGTAGTCGAAGATGTTTTTATGTATATGACTCGCTACGTAGTCGAAAGCACGAAAAAGCTATTCAAAAGGTGGCAGAGGCTTATGCTGTGTTGATCCCCCTATTTCTAGTTAGTATTGAATTTTATAACCAAAGAACTGACATTGTAGTAGAGAATGGTCTGCACATTGGAAAGAAATTGACTGATCCTTTTGAGATTGAACTGGTTACAAATCTGCCAACACAGCAAAATTCGTAAGAATAGTTACTTTATTTTTTACTTTTCCTCGTTTATATTAAAATTTTCAATTCTAATGGATTTTTATATTCTATTCATTTGTTTTATTTCAGAGATTGTGGAGTATATGTTGCTTGCTTTGCTGAGTATATTATTGAAGATCTTGCAATCCCTGTTGAAAATTTCGACGTGGATGGTCTTCGAGCTAGCTTTGGTATACTGTTGTGGCACTATGGGAGGAACAAGCAGTTAAATGGTGAATCGAGTGAATCTGAAGCTCCAGTGGCACCTAAAAAGAGTCGTGGAAAGAAACGCAAGAAGTAGTATAGGTGTTTTTGTTTTGTTGTAGTTAATAGTATCATGAAAACATTGCAAGATTTTAATAGTTTTTGGTGAAGTTTGGTAATATTAGTAGTAAATGACCTTATGCAGGTGAAAATTAGGGGCATATGAAGCGAAGTTAAATGATCTGCTTTCAAATGTGTTGATAATCTTAGATTTAATGTTCATCTGTAGTTTTAGTATAGATTGTGTATTAATGCAGTACAATTATATACCAATCAGGCATACTGGTATACCATTTGGGTATCACGTTGTATTTGACTCAACTTTTTTCCTGCATGAACTAGATGTAAGTACTGGCATGAGTTCCAAAGCGTACGCATTTTGTGTATCGCGTTCTATCCGGCGCACCATTTGTATTTCTGCGCATATTATCTTTTAGCCACATTAGTGCAATACCACTATATACCAGCAACAATACAAATATAATATTTGGGTATCACATTATATTAATGTGAATATTAGTGCAATACCACTATATACCAGCAGGGTATACAAATATAATATTTGGGTATCACATTAAATTAATGTACCTGATGATGTACAATAACTGCATATAAATCGCTCTCAATTTATTATACTTCAATACAGACATGATCTGCAAAGCGTGCCCATTTTATTAATAAAGTATGTGCAGATATTGTATTTGCAGCACCACTTCTATTTCTGCACATATTTTGATACTAATAAGATATACAAATATACTATTAAGGTATACAGATATACCACTATGGTATCACATATATATTTTAGCATCTTTTTTTCTTGAAGCAAGTAGATGTAAATGCATCCCACTTTTGTATACTAAAATAGAAAACAAACTGGTTCTTATTCAAAATACAAGTATCCATATAAAATTGTTGCCAAAAAGTAATTTCGCAAAGAATCATCATACCAAATATATGTCCAATGCAAGAAATGCATTTTATTTCTTTGCAATTGAAATGCTATGATTCTATGATATATGAGTTCTATCAAAACATTAAAGCATTATATCAATCTCTCTTTGGAATATTTCGGCATGTTCTTCGGTTCTGTCCTTTTCTCCCGCATTGTGAACATGTAATTGTATTTCCCAGCAGGTGGACATGGAATATCGTCTAGCTGAAACCTCCCACAAGTGCAGTTTCTTTCATGTAGGCGCACCACATTTCTTGTTTGGCCATCAATTACTAAATATAATAATTCAGTTGTTGGCAACACCTAGTATAATTTTAATTAACAAAAGTCATTAGCTAAATGAAGTAATAGTATTTTTTAAATAATAATATTCAGTTGTTTAGTGCACTAACTAAGGTAAAAAAGTATAAATACACTACATGCAGTGTTTTTATGATTTTGAAAATGCATATCGTCATCGTATGTGATAAGATGGTATTATCTGCCAATATTGTTTCATACTTTGCACCAATCTTCATAAATGATTCAATTGCATCCTTCCTATTGGTGTAATTCCATTTTTGAATTAATGTTGCCATAAAGTCAAGTAAATTCACAATTGGGATGTCTCTTGCGTGCTTGTTTGCTGCATTTATTGATTCCGCAATATTCGATGTCATGGTCATGGTTCTATTTGCCTTGGAATGCGCCCGGGACCATTTATCGTATCCAACATCCATCAGGTATGTTTTCACTCTGCTATCAATAGCTTCTAACTCTGGCATATGCCTATTGAATTCTTCAACAGTGTATGCTCTTGCTAACGCAAAATATACTTCTTTGATTAGTTTTTGGCTCTTCCTGAAGTTTGTCTTTATGTTGTTCCACAGATGGAACATACATGCACAATGAGGGACTTCTGGATAGACAATTGAAGTTGCTTTCCATATAGCGTCATGCCTGTCTGATACAATGCACATTTCCTCTCTTTGTCCATAGGTTTCTCTAAACTGCATGAAGAACCATTCCCACGATGCATCATTTTCCGAATCAACAATTGCATATGCTAAGGGTAGAATTTGTCCTGTAAACCCAAAGAACAAAATATCAATTACAACACACTATATTAATTTAGCATTGCATATAGTATTCTAGTTATAGGTAGGTGCAGGTATGTAGCAAAATATCTATATACTCTGTTGGTATACTTGTATACCATATAAGTATCATATAATATTTGATGCAGGTGTGTAGCAAAACAACTATACACTCTGTTGGTATACTTGTATACTAGATCTTTTGTTGATGTTCTTTTATCCCAGGTTGGGACATATTTATTTGAACCCGAGGTGCTGTGGGGAAATTCTGTGCAGAATGCATTAATGATAGAGGTTAATTCTGTTGCGACTACAGTGGAAGAGGCGTTTGGTCCCTCTATATGTTGACTTTAAAAAACTTCCATCAACTACAACTGTTGGCCTACAATAGACCCATCCTCTAATCGATGCATATATAGCTATGAATGCATACTGTCACACCTCCTTTTTCCGCTAACCCGCGCGGGGGCGAGGGAGTTTTTCCAATTAAAGGACAATCGAAACGGGATCAACTTATTTAATTCAGAGTCGCCACTTGGAAAATAATGGTGTCCCAAGTCACCGGTTTGATCCCGAATCGAGGAAAGGTTTGACTCTATATTACGGTCCGCGAACCAGAAATCCAGATAAGGAATTCTGTTAACCCGGGAGAAGGTGTTAGGCATTCCCGGGTTCCGTGGTTCTAGCACGGTCACTCAATCATCGTATTTGGCCTCTTTATCTGATTTTATAATGTGCTTTAACCTCGGTGCAAATTTTAACTTTTAACCGCTTTTGATTATTATTATTATTATTATTATTTTAACAAAGAATTGAAACGTTGTGAAAATGTATCTCGAACCACGTCGCACCAGTGCACCCGTGGTTGTCAACACATTTCGACTCCGTTGATATTTGGATTTGAGTCACATAAATGTGCACTCAAGTTTAAGGAGATAAGATTATTAAATACGCGCCTAAAGATACTAACGCGTTTTGTGTTCGGGAAAGGCCGTGGAATCCGCTAAACAGCACATCCCGGAATCTAAACATTTTTAGTAATAATCGTCTATTGAGGGCCCCGCAATTTGCGTGTTATTTTGGTGAGGCTCGTCTCGCTTATTGTTTAAGGGCTCATTACCCTTTTATTGTTTATTGTTTTAAATGAATTACAACGCAGTGGAAACATATCTCGAACCACGTTGCACCAGTGCACCCGTGACTTTTGACACGTTTCGACTTCGTTGAGATTTAGATTTGGGTCACATAAATGTGCACCCGTATTTGAAAGGTAGTATTAGAATACGTGATTAAAGCAACTACGCATTTATTATCTTTGGAGAACACCATAAAATTCGCTATACGGTTGATCCCGAAGTCTAAGCATTTTTATATATATACATTTATGAGGGCTCCGCAATTTGTATAATTTTGTTAGGCGAGGCACACCTCTAATTCTGATTTAAAAGAGAACTACATTCCGCTATATTCATTTAAGAATTAATTCGAGATTATTTAGAACATGTTGCAAACCACGCTACATGAAATGCGCCCGTGGTCCATGACACGCTTTATTTAACCTTGTTCAAAATTGGAGTCGGGTCACATGAAATACACCCCCGATTCCTTTAATCTAATTCCGCCGTTCGGTTGAGGAATAAGGAACCAATTTCGATAAGGTGACAAAATCATGCTCAACTATAACCAATTCGAGTAAACATACGAGTAGATAACTAAGTGAGCAAATTCAAGACTACGACGAGCAACTACATAAATAACGGAAGCATAACTAGTTGGCGAGCATGTGAAGGATTAGTTATTTTCATTAGCTAATTTCGACACTACAAGACCACCATTAATTGTGAAATTGCATGTTCAACAGAATCATATATTTACAAAAAATAATCTGAATCATACGAAACTAAATCAAATGCGAAACGATCCAAAATATTAACGAGAAGAACAATATCGGAAAAGAACATGCACCTTTATTTCTGCATATTTTTCAACGTACACAACGAGAAAACGAACCTTTTATGACGATCTCAAACCTCGACCTCTCCGGACAGAACTCGAATCAAATGACGACCTCGATTGAAGTTGTACCTCGTCGGACGACGAACATCGACGGAGGGAGCTGGTGGTTTGCTAGTGGGCGACGGGTTTGGACTGTGTGTATGGTTGCTGCTGGTTGGCGATGGAGAACGCAGCGGCTGTTGCTGGTCGTTTGGATGATATCGACGAAGCTGTTGGCAGCTATGGCGTCGAGGTGGTCGACGGCTTCAGAGGGCTGGCGGCTGTTCGGTGTGGGGTGTGGCGGATTGAAGGTTCTCTCTTCCAAAGGGTCTGCTAATTGAAGAAGAAGATGGGAGGCGTTGTTGTTTTGTTCACGTAAGGTGAAGAAGCTTCAATTGTCGTTGGTTCTTTTCGTCTCTTTTGTGTTGCTGCCTAGATGTGTTGCTGCGGGACGTAAGTTTGGTTGACGGAAGAGGGCGGTCGGTGGCGTGACAGTGGTGGTCATTTGGATGAGGACGTGAGGCAGCAGCGATGCCACTGTTATTATGGTGAAGGAGATGAAGAAGCAAGGGGGACTGTGTGGTCTCTTCGATATTTCTAGTTTTTCAATTGGAAAGAGGAAGTAGAAACGAGCATTGAAGAAGACAACATGAGGGTGGTGCTTGTTTGGCGTGAGTTATCTGCTGATTCTGTCGAGAGGAGTTCAAGATATCAATGGCTAGCTCCTTTTGAAGAAGAAGAAAACGTTTTTGGAGGGGGGTCCCCTCGTTTGCTGCCGCTTTCTTCTTCTTTAAGAAGAAGATGTACAGTCCATTTGTTTTTGTCCCCCGTAGTGCATGTCTACATGTATATTCCTTTTCCTTTTGTCATTTTCCTTTCCATTCTTTCTCTTTTTCGTTTTTTTAATTGTCCTCCCATTTGTGTTTGTTTTTCCTTTTTGTTTTCTATTTTCTCTTCTGCCGTTTTTCTTCTTCTTTTTTAACGTGAAGATGTATAGTAACACCTTTGTTACAAACATCTCTCAAGTCTCCCTTTCACGTGATGTGCAATGTATGTGTATTGTATTTTTTATTTTTTATTTTTTTATTTTTTTATTTTAAATGAAACTCATACAAGTTTTGTCCTTTACCTTTGTTTTTTCCTTTTGTCCTTTTCTTATTATTCCCACATCCCATTATGTATTGTCCCCCTTAGTGTAGTGGACTCGGATTATTACGGGCTAGGTCCGAAAATTATAAAACCGGGTAGTTTGAACCCGAATATTATTCTTTGCCCCGAACCGAGAATGGTGTTATTTAATTAATCCTAGGTAATCAAAATAACTATAATACTCATAATTAAAATAAAACTATTTTTTTTATATTTTTCAAGTTTAAAATAACTACAAAATATTAATGAAACTATTTTTTTTATTATTTTCGTTTTTATAAAAAGATAAAAATATAAAGTACTATTTTTATATTTTTCAAGTTTAAAATAACTACAAAATATTAATGAAACTATTTTTTTTTATTATTTTCGTTTTTATAAAAAGAAAAAAATATAAAGTACTATTTTTGTATTTTTCAAGTTTAAAATGACTACGAAACATTAATAAAACCATATTTTTTTTATTTTTCATTTTGAGGTAAAAATAAAGTAAAAGAGTCAAATTTAGCTAAAATAACTATATTAAAACTAAACTAAATATTTTACGCTAAAAATATAAAAGATCTCGGGTAGGGGCGAAATCACGCATCTACAACTGCCCCGCTTTGACTGAAAACACAAAGAGTTTTCAGACAAAGAACGACTAGATAAGTGTTTTGACCCGACCCTTATTCAGAGAGACTAAACTAAAAAGAAGAGGATATGACCGAGCCCTTGTATCTGAGCTGCCTACATATCCTTGGTTATAAAGGAATCAGGCCACGTGTTGTTCGAAAGTGAGTGAGGAAGGGGTATACCGAGGTGGAGAGCCAGTCGAGGTGTCGTTCCGTCGAGGTTTTGTTCCATCGAGGTTCCGGTCTGTGGTCCTGCTATTACATCAAAAATCAAAGCATGAGAAGGACTAACTAAACCTATCAGCTACTAGTTACAAGATTCCTATCTATAAGTCTTCTGAAGCTTGATCTTGAGTATTGGTTGGTGCTTCATGCGGACTCTAAATTTGAACCTTTGATACTTGCGAGTTGCAGGTGCTGCTTTTCGGATCAAGACAAGGTATGTTGTGCTTGTGACCTCGGCCATGTCTTGAGCACACCACATCTTTCATCAACTTCTGCACTTGGATTAACTCCTTGCCTTTTTTCATTATGACTGACTTCTGTTGAGCATCTCGGACTATTGACTCGCATTCCGGTCGCAAGCTTCTTTTGTTGCTAACTTGCATTGCACTCCGAAGTGATTTCCCTTACTTGTGATCTTCGAGCTATTCTCCTTCGAAGTCTGAATCTATCTTTTCTGATCCTTGTTGCCTTCCTTCTGATTCATGCTGGGGATTTCCGTTACACTCTATCACTTTTCGATTGTTCACTATCCTTATCAAATCTTAGAAATTGAGACGCTGTTCTGCTTTTCCGGTGGGCTTCTGACTTTATCGACAAACTCTAATCATAAATCGTCATTCCATTCTTCAGGCGGGCACCTGATTTCAACAACAACTTCAAAATAATAACTCTCCACTTCATTCTCCAGGCGGGCATCCTGACTTCAACTACAACTTCCAAAATATATCGCCACTCCTCTCTTCAGGCGGGCTCCTGACTTCAACATCCTAGCAAATTAAAACGCCATTCCTCTCTTCAAGCGGGCTCCTGACTTCAACATCAACTTTTGAAAATAAATTGCCATTCCTCTCTTCAGGCGGGCTCCTAACTTCAACATCAACTTTTGAAAATAAATCGCCATTCCTCTCTTCAGCCGGGCTCCTGACTTCAACATCATCTTTTTGAAAATAAATCGCCATTACTCTCTTCAGGCGGGCTCCCGACCTCAACAATATCTTTTGAAAATAAATCGCCATTCCTCTCTTCAGGCAGGCTCCTGACTTCAACATCAACTTTTGAAAATAAATCGCCACTCCATTCTTCAGGCGGGCTCCTAACTTCAACATCATCCTTTGAAAATAAATCGCCACTCCATTCTTCAGGCGGGCTCCCGACTTCAACATCAACTTTTGAAAATAAATCGCCACTCCATTCTCTTCAGGTGGGCTCCTGACTTCAACAACATCCTTGAAAAATAAGTCGCCATTCCATTCTTCAGGCGGGCTCCTGACCTCAACAACATCTCACTAACTCCATCCCATCCATGTCTCCTTCCTTTGCTTCCTGCACCACTTTCTTCTTCCTGCATCGCTTCTTGGGCCATCCTTTCTTCCGAATTACCTTGTTTTGGAATTGCTTTCCTCCTGGGTCGTGTTATTTTTCTCTTGACTGCTGGGGATATCTTTGGAACTAATTACTTACCTGCTGGGGTAATGCTGCTGGGGAAATCTTTTTTATTTCCTCTTTTTCTACTTCCTTCAAAACCTTTATTCTCTCCCGGGATCGCTGGGGATTGAAATGTCATCAGCTGGGGATTACACTATCGGGGGATCCCTTTTCCTTTTTCCTCTTTCCAAACCTCATTTGGGACTCGCGCTTGGCTCCCTTGAAAAACTTGTAGGATATAATGTGCTGCCGGAGAAATCTCGAAATCAGTGTTTCATCTTTTCGAGAACTGCTGGGGAATTTTTTCCTTCATTACCTCCCTTCCTTTGACTCATGCGCTTGAATTTGCGCTGGGAACTCTTGTTGTAATCCTCTGCTTTATGATGGGTTACTGGTTTCAAGACCTGCAATGTAAAGACTGAAGATATGCCTCTTGTTATACAGGTAGGCGCCTGTTTTTGTTAGCAAATTTTGAATTTAAAATGCATGTTGGCAATAATTTACAAAATATGTAAAATAAAACAAACGTAAAATATCCTATTCGAGGGCGGATAGTCCCATTGTATCCTATTCGAGGGCGGATACACCCATTGTATTCTATTCGAGGGCGAATACTCCTATTGTATCCTATTCGAGGGCGAATACTCCCATTGTATCCTATTCGAGGGCGAATACTCCCATTGTATCCCATTCGAGGGCGAATACTCCCATTGTATCCTATTCGAGGGCGAATACTCCCATTGTATCCTATTCGAGGGCGAATACTCCCATTGTATCCTATTCGAAGGCGAATACTCCCATTGTATCCTATTCGAGGGCGAATACTCCCATTGTATCCTATTCGAGGGCGAATACTCCCATTGTATCAATGTATGATAGTGAACAAACCTGAGACGTCCTGTTCGAAGGTGGACAAACCTGAAACATCCTATTTGAAGGTGGACAAACCTGACATGTCATCTTGAATTGCCTTCCTCGTTTCTCCGAGAAAATTTTCAACAACGGCAGAAAATTTTCTGCCCCAGTATTGGTGTTCTTCCTTGTGGCATGACTTTCTGCTATCAATAGCACTTTCTTTCCCTGTTTCAAATCAAAGAAAATTTATTAGTTCAAAAACTCCCATCGTATCCTATTCGAGGGCGAATACTCCCATTGTATCCTATTCGAGGGCGGATAGTCCCATTGTATCCTATTCGAGGGCGAATACTCCTATTGTATTCTATTCGAGGGCGAATACTCCCATTGTATCCTATTCTAGGGCGAATACTCCCATTGTATTCTATTCGAGGGCGAATACTCCCATTGTATCCTATTCTAGGGCGAATACTCCCATTGTATTCTATTCGAGGGCGAATACTCCCATTGTATCCTATTCGAGGGCGGATAGTCCCCTTGTATCCTATTCGAGGGCGAATACTCCCATTGTATTCTATTCGAGGGCGAATACTCCCATTTGTATCCTATTCGAGGGCGAATACTCCCATTGTATTCTATTCGAGGGCGAATACTCCCATTGTATCCTATTCGAGGGCGAATACTCCCATCGTATCCTATTCGAGGGCGAATACTCCCATTGTATCCTATTCGAGGGCGAATACTCCCATTGTATCCTATTCGAGGGCGAATACTCCCATTGTATCCTATTCGAGGGCGAATACTCCCATTGTATCCTATTCGAGGGCGAATACTACCATTGTATCCTATTCGAGGGCGAATACTCCCATTGTATCCTATTCGAGGGCGAATACTCCCATTGTATCCTATTCGAGGGCGAATACTCCCATTGTATCCTATTCGAGGGCGAATACTCCCATTGTATCCTATTCGAGGGCGAATACTCCCATGATATCAATGTTTGAGAATGTACAAACCTGAGACGTCCTGTTCGAAGGTGGACAAACCTGAAACATCCTATTTGAAGGTGGACAAACCTGATACGTCATCTTGGATTGCTTTCCTCTTTTCTCCGGGAAAATTTTCAACAATGGCAGAAAATTTTCTGCCCCAGTATTGGTGTTCTTCCTTGTGGCATGACTTTCTGCTATCAATAGCACTTTCTTTCCCTGTTTCAAATCAAAGAAAATTTGTTAGTTCAAAACATTGTGAGCGGTTGTGCCGCTCCTGTGGGGTGGTTTTTTTCTTTTCTCCTTTCCCTCGCTCGGGTTCCCAAAACTTGTTGGGGAATGATTTCAATTGCTGGAGATGATATTCCTGCTGGGGATGGGTTTTTTCCATTTATCCCTTCCCCGTTCTCAACTTTCTGGGGGTTATTTTGTTGAAGATGGGATTTCCTTTCTTCCTTTACCACTCTGTGTTGTCCGACCACCTCGGAACTTGTTGTAGATAACATTGTTGGTGGATTTTCATTTCCTCAAAATTTGGTGTTTCACTCTTCTTGAAGGCTGTTGAGGATGACACTGGTTCGAAGACCATTTCCCTTAAGACTTCCCTTCTTCCTTAAGTGGGTATTGACTTCCAGAAAATTTTCAAACTGAAAAGAAAATTTTCTGCCCCAGTTTAATAATCTTCTTTGCACCATACTTCTCTGCCGTCAATGACATTTCCTTGCCTTGCATAATAATTGGAAAGTTGGTGGCAAGTTTTGAAGTCATTTCTCACTATGTTTTGACTAGACTGACTTTGATGGAGAATTTTGACAAAAGGAGAAAGATAAAAAGAAACAACAAATAGAAGACAAGGGAGGATTGACTCTCTAACCAGAAACAACTATAAAAACTTATCAAACGCGGATACCAACTCTACTGGTCATGACATGCACATATGGCCTATCCTCCGTCATTAATTTCCTTTCACGATTTTTGTCTCGTGATTTCCATCTGATTATCACCTTTATTCGACTTGTAGTGCCCGAAGGGTTTTCACTTTCAAGCCTCTCTCATTTTGATTTTCTCCCAGCTTTCGTCACCTTATGGTGCCTGTGAAGGTTTTCACCGGTAAGACTCTCTCATTTGTATTACTTTTAACTGGGGATTGGGGTGTCATTGCCAAGACTCTCTCGTAGTTCCTTTCTGCTGGGAGTCAGAGTCTTTTTCTGCTGGGAATCAGAGTGTCATATTCTGATGAGACTCTCGTGTTTGTTTGACTTGGCCTATTTTGAAGACTAATCGGAAGGTCTTTCTTTGGACCGTAATGTGGGATTCAGATAGCGCTAGAATGAAAGGGTATTAAAGGCTCAAACAAATCAATTTTGGGTTCAAAATTTACAACCTTCGGACCTAACTTTATTTATAATAAATACAATTTTTCTTTGCCCCAGTTTCATATTTGGGGAATTCTTATTTCTTTATTTACACTATGACCGAGCTGTGAAGCGCCTACGTACCCTCTTTAAGGAATCAGGTCAAACGTAGTTCCCAATTCCTCATTTTTCTTTTCATTATTTTTCATTTTTTTTTTCGTTACTTTTTGGTTGTTTTTGTTTTTCTCTTTTTCTTTCTTTATCTTCCCCATTTGTGTTTCTAATTTTGGTACCGATTCCGAATGAGGGGTATGAAAGAAATCAAAATAAGGCTCGAAGGGTTAACGAAGGATAAAGTGTTTGGGTAGCAGAACAAAATGCCTTCGTCATTCCAATCTTCAAAACACACCAGGTACAAACAACACAATTAACATTCGTCATATCTTTAAAGCACAGTTGGACGACACTCTCACTTTCATTATTGTGAATGACCCCACGTCGATTTGGCCAGCTTGCCTTTAACTGTTTCCTTTTTAGTTGCCCCGGTTTCACATGAATCAGGATCCAAATAATCTCAAATTGTTTTCATTTCCTTTAAGTGACCCTATCATCTTCCAATTGCTTCATGATTAACTTTTAGAAATAAGCCACAATTATGTGCGCGCATGTCGTGTCACTAGATTCGGCGTTTGAACACAAGACAAATCTAAAGGGTAAAATGAACTAAACAAATAAGATGACCGGAAGTAACAAAAGACCGAAAGCTTCATTAAACTAATGACGAAATGGTTCAATGACAAAACAAGCAAAACAAACTAGAGTACAACCCTGAAACAAAACTGGGCAAGACCAAAGCAAACTGCTAGGACAATAATGGAAGGACAAGAGGGTTAACCACAAGACAACCCTGAAAATAACTCGGACAACAGAAATGACAACAAAAACAAACCACCAAAGCTCCATCTAGCTGACCAAAAGATGGAGTGTCTTCCCAATTACCAAGCACGACGCTTTAGCCACTAAGTTCTGCATCAATATTGCCGAGGCTGCCATCTGCTTCAACAATTTTAGCTTCAGTCAATACACCACCCAGAGGATTCGTGTGCTCCTTGTCATCGTCATTGATCACAATCAACCACCCTTTTTGAATCATTCTTTCTATTTCCTTTTTCAAGGTACGACAACTCTCAATATCGTGCCCTATGACATTGGAATGGTATCCACATCGTGCAGTAGGATCAAAACTTCTTGCACGTGGGTCGGGAGTATATCCGGGGAGCGGTGTAATCAGGCCGACATGATTTAACCTTTCAAACAGACTTGCATAGGATTCTCCGATAGGGGGTAAGAGCCTTTTCTCGCTTCAGCAACCTCTCCTCCGTAAACGCCTTATTTGGCCTGAAACCTGACCCCGGGGGTTTCCGGTATGTTCGTGGGGGTTGGTAGGCTTTTTGTGGAGCTGGGTACCTGGAAGGTGAAGTACGATTTTGGGTGTCCCGGGGAGAGTAGTGGTGTTGGGGATGGGAGTAGCATTGTGAAAACATAGCTGGGGGACGAGTAATTGAGCTACTTGAGTGGCTGGAAAAGCCGTGATAGGTGGGTATATATGGAGAGTGTGAGGGATCATCTGGCATCGGGTTCAGTGTACGGGTAAGGACAGAGTCCAGGAAGCTAGGTGGTGGCGGGGGTGGTGCTTTTCCATCCATCCACGCCCGATACATGTCACCCACATGTTGTCTCAATATTTTGACTTCTTCTACTAACCCGTGGTTCCGTTCAACCAGTTGTTGTCGGGTATCGGTGTCAACCCACTCAGTCTTGAGATTCTCTACCATTGTCCTCTGACTTTGTGTTACAGGGAATAGTTATTTTAGAACCACAACCAACCACCTTTCTGGAAATGGACACAACAAAGCGAAAGTCATCACGTTAGCGTTAGGCCATTTGACAGGTAGGTAAGCGCACATTATGGATGCAATGAACCTAGGCAGTTAAACCTTTCTATCATGCATTTGCTTCGGTTTCATGCGTCATTCCAGCTTCTCATATATGTGCTTTCCCAACTTCCTTTATTTTCTAAATTATTTTATATTTTTTTTTCTATTTTCTCTTTTTCTCTTCTCTTTTTTTTTTTTGTAGTTTTTTTCATTTTTTTTTCTTTTTCTTTTTCGATTTTTTTTTCTTTTAGTGGTGGTCGAATCTTATATAGATTGCCTACGTATCATGACCCCGCATGAATCGGACCGTGCGTAGTTCGTGCAAATTAATGCAAGAAATAAAGAGATGAATATTTGATTTTTTATTCTTTTTTTTGAAGAAAAATTGTAAAAGCCGACTCCAACTACAAACTTGTGTAGGAAATTTCTACAAGAAAAAGAATATTTTTGGTGTCAATTATGACTATTTCTACAAAATTGGCCACATAATGGCTTATTTGACAAAATGACTATTTTTGCAAAATTTATTTTAAGAAAGATAAACTTAAAATTTTTTTTATCCCGTGGCTCATGGGGCATCGTTCGGCATCACCATAAACCAACACAAGAATATTTTTCATAAATTGGCCATATAATGGCTTATTTAGACAAAGTGGCTCTTTTTGCAAAATTTCATCAAGAAGATATAAATTCAAAATTTAATCCTGGGGCCTATGGGGCATCATTCAGCACCGACACAGGCCAACACAAGACTGAAGAAGTTCAAATGCCAAATGTGGCTATTTATGCAAAGACCGGCCATGTAATGGCTTATTTGATAAAGTGGATATTTTTGAAAAGTTGAGCAATGACTCAAACTTAATTTTGCGGATACAGCCCTTCAACATTTCCGCGAGGGAATATTTCAAGGTTGTGTCCAAAATTATTTGCAAACGACTCAAAGTGGCTATTCTTGCAAAACAGCCTTTCGGCGTCGTTTTGAGGGACATTCGGCTTATTTTAAGCAAAAATACAATCACCCGACTTATTTATAACAAAATCAAAAAATTTGACACTTTTGGTTATTTTTTGCAAATGAGGTGTAAACCCGAACTTGACTTTGCGAATACGGCCTTTTAACATTTCCACATGGAATATTTCAAGGCTGTACCCGCAAATTATTAAAAACATTTTAAAGTGGCTATTTTTGCAAAAACAGCCTTCTGGCGTCCTTTCGGAACATTCGGCTATTTGCAAAAAATGGCATCACTTTGATTTTATTGACAAAATTAAACACACATTTTTTTTTTGATTTTTAAAAGGGGTGGCCTTTCAACATTTCCACACGGGGTATTTCAAGGCTATTAAAAAAGAAAAAGAAAAGATTTCAAAGTGTCCATTTTTGCACAAACAGCCTTCCGGCGTCCTTTCGGAACATTCGGCCATTTTCAAAAACGGCATCACTTTGATTTTATTGAAAACTAACACTTCGACATTTTTTTTTAATTTTTTGAAGGTGCGGTTGGACCCGATGAGGGTTGCCTACGTATCCCACCTAATGGGGAGAATCAAACCTGCGTAGTTCGGTCAGATTATTTTATGACCAATTATTTCAACAAAATTGCTCTTCCTATTTTTCAAATTTTCAAATTTTCGACAGCATTTTGTCAATATTTTTGATATTTTTCTATTCCAAAATTCTATTTCTTTTTTTTTGTTTTTTCAAGAATTTAACCAATCATCATAATAATACATGATAAATAAATGCAACATATAATATGCTCGGTCTTTGATTACCGGGTCACCTGTCTTAGACGGACCCAACCCCTGTGTTGAGTCCCCTAAGTCAAATGCAACGTGATGCAAATAAGCGTTTCATACTAGGGATCCGGCATGAAGTCATGTTATTCTAAGCTCAGAACCTTGGTATGTGATCTAGACTGTGTACCCAAGCGGACAACTCGGGCTGAGGAAGGAGCTCCTTTCCGGGAACCAAAAGGCCAGCCGGCTTAGAAACTTTCCGAACCTCTTTCATATTTCGGGGTATGATACTAACAGAATAGGGAGTCTCAACCAGTGAGCACATCCCCTGGGGTGAGAAAAGAAGGGTTTCGGCATAGTTTATATGTACAGTTCAGATAATATCAAAGCGGTAAAAATCATCATTTTTGCACATTAAGCATATATCATATCAGAAATCAGATAATAAACAAAGCCAAATACAACAATTATTCTAAGCTCGAATTTCTAACCCTGAACTAGTGGTTCTGGGTTACTTTCCCCAGCAGAGTCGCCAGAGCTGTCACACCTCCTTTTTCCGCACCCGCGAGAGCGCGAGGAGTTTCTCCAATTACAGGACAATCGAAACGGGATCAACTTATTTAATTCAGAGTCGCCACTTCGAAAATAATGGTGTCCCAAGTCACCGGTTTGATCCCGAACCGAGGAAAGGTTTGATTCTATATTACGGTCCGCGAACCAGAAATCCGGATAAGGAATTTTGTTAACCCGGGAGAAGGTGTTAGGCATTCCCGGGTTCCGTGGTTCTAGCACGGTCGCTCAATCATCGTATTTGGCCTCTTTATCTGATTTTATAATGTGCTTTAACCTCTGTGCAAATTTTAACTTTTAACCGCTTTTGATTATTATTATTATTATAAGAATTATTATTATTATTATTTTAACAAAGAATTGCAACGTTGTGAAAATATATCTCGAACCACGTCGCACCAGTGCACCCGTGGTTGTCAACACATTTCGACTCCGTTGAGATTTGGATTTGAGTCACATAAATGTGCACTCGAGTTTAAGGAGATAAGATTATTAAATACGCGCCTAAAGAAACTAACGCGTTTTGTGTTCGGGAAAGGCCGTGGAATCCGCTAAACAGCACATCCCGGAATCTAAACATTTTTCGTAATAATCGTATGTTGAGGGCCCCGCAATTTGCGTGTTATTTTGGCGAGGCTCATCTCGCTTATTGTTTAAGGGCTCATTACCCTTTTATTGTTTATTGTTTTAAATGAATTACAACGCAGTGGAAACGTATCTCGAACCACGTTGCACCAGTGCACCCGTGACTTTTGACACGTTTCGACTTCGTTGAGATTTAGATTTGGGTCACATAAATGTGCACCCGTATTTGAGAAGGTAGTATTAGAATACGTGATTAAAGCAACTACGCATTTATTATCTTTGGAGAACACCGTAAAATTCGCTATACGGTTGATCCCGAAGTCTAAGCATTTTTATATATATACATTTATGAGGGCCCCGCAATTTGTATAATTTTGTTAGGCGAGGCACACCTCTAATTCTGATTTAAAAGAGAACTATATTCCGTTATATTCATTTAAGAATTAATTCGAGATTATTTAGAGCATGTTGCAAACCACGCTACATGAAATGCGCCCGTGGTCCATGACACGCTTTATTTAACCTTGTTCAAAATTGGAGTCGGGTCACATGAAATACACCCCCGATTCCTTTAATCTAATTCCGCCGTTCGGTTGAGGAATAAGGAACCAATTTCGATAAGGTGACAAAATCATGCTCAACTATAACCAATTCGAGTAAACATACGAGTAGATAACTAAGTGAGCAAATTCAAGACTACGAGGAGCAACTACATAAACAACGGAAACATAACTAGTTGGCGAGCATGTGAAGGATTAGTTATTTTCATTAGCTAATTTCGACACTACAAGACCACCATTAATTGTGAAATTGCATGTTCAACAGAATCATATATTTACAAAAAATAATCTGAATCATACGAAACTAAATCAAATGCGAAACGATCCAAAATATTAACGAGAAGAACAATATCGGAAAAGAACATGCACCTTTATTTCTGCATATTTTCAACGTACACAACGAGAAAACGAACCTTTTATGACGATCTCAAACCTCGACCTCTCCGGACAGAACTCGAATCAAACGACGACCTCGACTGAAGTTGTACCTCGTCGGACGACGAACATCGACGGAGGGAGCTGGTGGTTTGCTAGTGGGCGACGGGCTTGGACTGTGCGTATGGTTGCTGCTGGTTGGCGATGGAGAACGCAGCGGCTGTTGCTGGTCGTTTGGATGATATCGACGAAGCTGTTGGCAGCTATGGCGTCGAGGTGGTCGACGGCTTCAGGGGGCTAGCGGCTGTTCGGTGTGGGGTGTAGCGGATTGAAGGTTCTCTCTTCCAAAGGGTCTGCTAATTGAAGAAGAAGATGGGAGGCGTTGTTGTTTTGTTCACGTAAGGTGAAGAAGCTTCAATTGTCGCTGGTTCTTTTCGTCTCTTTTGTGTTGCTGCCTAGATGTGTTGCTGCGGGACGTAAGTTTGGTTGACGGAAGAGGGCGGTCGGTGGCGTGACAGTGGTGGTCGTTTGGATGAGGACGTGAGGCAGCAGCGATGCCACTGTTATTATGGTGAAGGAGATGAAGAAGCAAGGGGGACTGTGTGGTCTCTTCGATATTTCTAGTTTTTCAATTGGGAAGAGGAAGCAGAAACGAGCATTGAAGAAGACAACATGAGGGTGGTGCTTGTTTGGCGTGAGTTCTCTGCTGATTCTGTCGAGAGGAGTTCAAGATATCAATGGCTAGCTCCTTTTGAAGAAGAAGAAAACGTTTTTGGAGGGGGGTCCCCTCGTTTGCTGCCGCTTTCTTCTTCTTTAAGAAGAAGATGTACAGTCCATTTGTTTTTGTCCCCCATAGTGCATGTCTGCATGTATATTCCTTTTCCTTTTGTCATTTTCCTTTCCATTCTTTCTCTTTTTCGTTTTTTTAATTGTCCTCCCATTTGTGTATGTTTTTCCTTTTTGTTTTCTATTTTCTCTTCTGCCGTTTTTCTTCTTCTTTTTTAACGTGAAGATGTATAGTAACACCTTTGTTACAAACATCTCTCACGTCTCCCTTTCACGTGATGTGCAATGTATGTGTATTGTATTTTTTATTTTTTATTTTTTATTTTTTTTTAAATGAAACCCATACAAGTTTTGTCCTTTACCTTTGTTTTTTCCTTTTGTCCTTTTCTTATTATTCCCACATCCCATTATGTATTGTCCCTCTTAGTGTAGTGGACTCGGATTATTACGGGCTAGGTCCGAAAATTATAAAACCGGGTAGTTTGAACCCGAATATTATTCTTCGCCCGGAACCGAGAATGGTGTTATTTAATTAATCCTAGGTAATCAAAATAACTATAATACTCATAATTAAAATAAAACTATTTTTTTTATATTTTTCAAGTTTAAAATAACTACAAAATATTAATGAAACTATTTTTTTTATTATTTTCGTTTTTATAAAAAGATAAAAATATAAAGTACTATTTTTATATTATTCAAGTTTAAAATAACTACAAAATATTAATGAAACTATTTTTTTATTATTTTCGTTTTTATAAAAAGATAAAAAATATAAAGTACTATTTTTGTATTTTTCAAGTTTAAAATGACTACGAAACATTAATAAAACCATATTTTTGTTATTTTTCATTTTGAGGTAAAAATAAAGTAAAAGAGTCAAATTTAGCTAAAATAGCTATATTAAAACTAAACTAAATATTTTACGCTAAAAATATAAAAGATCTCGGGTAGGGGCGAAATCACGCATCTACACATACAAGAAGCTCCCATCTCCTTCAGTGTGTAGTCGTGTTACTGATCCTGGGTTAGCATACTCTAACATATAAAGATATGTTGGCATTTTCTTGTATGACTCACTTGGTGATCGTTTCAATAATTGCATTGCTTTTTCTTTTGATCTCCATGCTTGCATGTAACTCAAGTCCATACCATATGCTTTTTGGATGTCTCTTTGAATATCTGTTGGTGTGTATATGGTTTTCGGGTCAACAAGTTTATCTTGTACCACAGCTGCAACAAAAGCTGAGACAGCTTGTTTTTGTGAACAAAATCTTTTATCAGTTAAACAACTGTGGACAGAATTGAAATCCGTCACTTTGAAAAGATTTGATGCTCGCAAGCTTGATGCTTTAAGTTTCCAAGTGCATCTTTCATCCACACATTCAAGGATATACCTGTTTATAATACAAATACAGTTATTGTAGAGGCGTGATTTTGCCCCTACCCGAGATTTTTTTATATTTTTAGCTAAAATATTTAGTTTAGGCCTAATATAACTATCTTAGCTAATTTTGACCTTTTTACTTTACTTTTACCTTAAAATGAAAAATAACAAAAATATAGTTTTATTAATGTTTCGTAGTCATTTTTAAACTTGAAAAATACAAAAATAGTACTTTATATTTTTATCTTTTATAAAAAACGAAAATAATAAAAATAGTTTCATTAACATTTTTGTAGTTACTTTAATTTTGAAAAAATATAAAATAATAATTTTGTTCTAATATAGTCTTATAGTTATTTTGCTTACGTATGATTAATTAATAACACCGTGTTCTCATTCTCGGTTCCGGGCAAAGAATAATATTCGGGTTCAAATTACCCGATTTTATAATTTTCGGACCTAGTCCATAATAATCTGAGCCCACCACACGTGGGGGACACGGATGGAGCACGAGACGAAGCCCATAACACTTGAAACCCACGTGGAGACCCATGATTCTTGGTCTCTCACGTGGGAATCTTTAGAATGTCCAACGGACAAATGATGGGCAAGGCACCGAAGATGCTTTTGCAGAATACTGCAATGTATTCTTTATTTGAAAGAGAGAGGGTACTATTATTATAGATCTTTTTTTCTGGCCATGACAAAAAGAAAAGAGGGGATCCCAGAGAAAAGACTCCAAACAAAAGCTCCAAAGGAATGAAACGGAAGAAAACATAGGACTATTATCATCTTCTTCGACGGAAAGAACCAAAAGAAAAACCTAATGTCCCTTCCGTCGACCACCAGTAAACCAACAGTCCCATTGTCGACCAGCCCCCACGCCAAACAACCACCAGCTTCGGCTGCCAGTCCAAGCCCGTCGATCACTAAACAGCCCTCTAACCGACGCCGACCAAACCAGTCGACCAGCAGCCTCATCTGCGACCTCCAGTCCAGCAGCAGCCATACAGGCACACATACAGCCACACCTTTTTTTTACCTTCCGTCACAATACTTACACGTAGTAGCACCAAGAAGTCATTCCTGTCAGCTCCGTCGCCGAGCTTCTAACACCATAGCCATCGAGCTCGCATTAGTTTCACGCCCACCCCACTACACACACAGTCGCATCTCCAAAAGAAACCGTAAATTCGAGGTGCCGACGAGGCCCGTTGTGGAAGTTTGTCGCGGTTCCGGTGAGCTTCGAGGTCTAGATTGCAATCTCGTTCGAGGTTCCTATTTTCAGTCCGGTTAACAGTGATTAATGCCATTTATACGAAGGTTCAATAGTTGCAAGAACCAGCACCCAGAAGATTGGTGGAAGGTTAAATTGGAGTAGAAATTATGCTGCAAAGGACATTAGATTTGGAGTGGAAGCTCGGGCTATGATGCTTCAAGGGGTTGAGGAACTTGCTGATGCTGTTAAAGTCACTATGGGTCCAAAGGGACGTAATGAGGTGATTGAACAAAGTTGGGGTGCACCCAAAGTAACAAAAGACGGTGTCACTATCGCAAAAAGTGTTGAGTTCAAGGACAAAATAACAAATGTTGGTGCAAGCCTCGTAAAACAAGTTGCCAACGCCACAAATGATGTTGCTGGTGATGGTACCACGTGTGCTACAGTCCTCACCCGAGCAATATTTGCTGAAGGATGCAAGTCAGTGGCAGCTGGTATGAATGCAATGGACCTTAGACGGGGTATCACCATGGCCGTAGATTCCGTTGTAACAAACCTGAAAAGCAGAGCACGGATGATCAGCACATCAGAGGAAATTGCACAGGTTGGGACTATCTCTGCAAATGGTAAACGAGAAATTGGTGAGCTAATTGCAAAGGCTATGGAGAGAGTAGGCAAGGAGGGAGTCATCACTATTCAAGTAAGTAATTCGACTTTCTATTTATGTATGCGGAGTTTGTACTAGTCTAAGCGTGTAAGTTGGAAGTTTATGATTTAATATGCTTTTGAGGTGTAATTAAAGCAGAGGATGTTATTTTACTGACTAACTCAGTGAGACCTAAGCAATTTTTGTTGGTGAAAGGGAGAATTTGGGCAAGAAATTAAGCAAGATGGAATTTGGATAAATTCTTTTGTTGCTCGGTTAATAAAAACGTCTGGTCTTCAATTTGTATCATCCTCTTTGGACTGTCAAATCTAAATCTCAACGAAGTCGAAACGTGTCAAAAGTCACGGGTGCACTAGTGCAACGTGGTTCGAGATACGTTTCCACTGCGTTGTAATTCATTTATAACAATAAACAATAAAAGGGTAATGAGCCCTTAAACAATAAGCGAGACGAGCCTCGCCAAAATAACACGCAAATTGCGGGGCCCTCAACGGACGATTATTACGAAAAATGTTTAGATTCCGGGATGTGCTGTTTAGCGGATTCCACGGCCTTTCCCGAACACAAAACACGTTAGTATCTTTAGGCGCGTATTTAATAATCTTATCTCCTTAAACTCGAGTGCACATTTATGTGACTCAAATCCAAATCTCAACGGAGTCGAAATGTGTTGACAACCACGGGTGCACCGGTGCGACGTGGTTCGAGATACATTTTCACAACGTTGCAATTCTTTGTTAAAATAATAATAATAATAATTCTTATAATAATAATAATAATCAAAAGCGGTTAAAAGTTAAAATTTGCACAGAGGTTAAAGCACATTATAAAATCAGGTAAAGAGGCCAAATACGATGATTGAGCGACCGTGCTAGAACCACGGAACCCTGGAATGCCTAACACCTTCTCCCGGGTTAACAGAATTCCTTATCCGGATTTCTGGTTCGCGGACCGTAATATAGAGTCAAACCTTTCCTCGGTTCGGGATCAAACCGGTGACTTGGGACACCATTATTTTTCCAAGTGGCGACTCCGAATTAAATAAATAAATCCCGTTTCGATTGTCCTTTAATTGGAAAAACTCCCTCGCGCTCTCGCGGGTGCGGAAAAAGGAGGTGTGACGGCTCTGGCGACTCTGCTGGGGATAAGTAACCCAGAACTTCGGTTCAGGATTTAAGAATTCGAGCTCAGTTAAATTGTTGTTTTTGTCTATATCTGATTTTATTATATATTTGATTAATGTGATATATGTTTACCGCTTTGATATTATCTGAACTGTACATATAAACTGTGCCGAGTCCTTTCTTTCTCTCACCCCCGGGGATGTGCTCACTAGTTGAGACTCCCTATTCTGTTAGTGTCATACACCGAAATAATAAAGAGGCTCGGAAAGTTTCTAAGCCGGCTGGCCTTTTGGTTCCCGGAAAGGAGCTCCTTCCTCAACTCGAGTTGTCCGCTCGGGTACACAGTCTAGAACACATACCCGGGTTTTAAACTTAGAATAACGTGACTTCATGCCGGATCCCTAGTAGGAACGCTTATTTGCATCATGTTGCATTTGACTTAGGGGACTCAACACAGGGGTTGGGTCCGTCTAGGACAGGCAACCTGAAATAAAAAAAAAGACCATCCTGTTGCATCCCGTTTGTTTCACGCAATTATTTGTTTCAGACTTGCATGCCGACCGATTTGTAAATATTGAGGAAAAATGAAGAAAAAAAGAGAAAAGAAAAGTAACAGTGGCAGAGAGATAACTACTCATTTTTAGAAAACAAACCAATGCCCAAGTAGTGTTGAAACTCTACCGGATTTTGAGAATAAAAAGGAAAAAAGTGAATTGTTATTTTTAAAATAGTTTGTTATTACTTAAAAGAAAAAAAGAGAAAAAATGTTTTACTTTAATAATTAAAAAAAAACGAGCTTTATTTTTCGATAAAAAAAAATGATTTTATTCATAAAACATAGTCATTTGTTTGTCAATAAAATGAAAATTATAATAGTTCGTTTTATATGCCAATGAATTGAAAAATAATAGTTTGTTTTCAAAAATAATTCGTGTTGCTTGTTAATAATATATATATATATATATATATATAATAAAAAAAACATAAAAGAAAAGGAAATGTCATTGTTTTCAAAAGTAGTTTTCTTTATCTGACCGAACTACGCAGGTTTGATTCTCACCACTAGGTGAGATACGTAGGCAACCCTCATCGGGTTCAACCACCCCTTTAAAAATCAAAAAAAATATGTGTGTTTAATTTTGTCAATAAATCGAAGTGACGCTGTTTTTGAAGATAGCCGAATGTTCCGAAAGGACACCGAAAGGCTATTTTTTGCACAAATAGCCACTTTGAATCATTTTTAATAATTTGCAGGCATAACCTTGAAATATTCCTTGTGGAAAATGTTGCAAGGCCATAGCCGCAAAATAAAGTCCGGGTTCACACCTCTTTTGCAAAAATAACCAAAAAATATCAAATTTTTGATTTTGTTATAAATAAGTCGGGTGATGCTATTCTTGCTCAAAATATGCCGAATGTCCCTCAAATGACACCGGAAGGCCGTTTTTGCAAGAATAGCCACATTGAGTCATTGTAAATAATTTTGGACACAACCTTGAAATATTCCCTCGCGGAAATGTTGAAAGGCTGTATCCGCAAAATTAAGTTTGAGTCATCAATCAACTTTTCAAAAATATCCACTTTATCAAATAAGCCGTTACATGGCCGGAATTTTTGCTGAAATAGCCATATTTTTGCATTTTTAACTTCCTCAGTCTTGTGTTGGCCTGTGTCGGTGTTGAACGATGCCCCATAGGCCCCGGGATAAAAATTTTGAATTTGCATCTTCTTAAATAAAATTTTGCAAAAAGAGCCACTTTGTCTAAATAAGCCATTACATGGCCAATTTATGAAAAATAGTCTTGTGTTGGTTTATGGTGATGCCGAACGATGCCCCATGAGCCACAGGATAAAAAGAAAATTCAAGTTTATCTTAAATAAATTTTGCAAAAAATAGTCATTTTGTCAAATAAGCCATTATGTGGCCAATTTTGTAGAAATAGTCGTAATTGACACCAAAAATATTCTTATTCTTGTAGGAATCTCCTACACAAGTTTATAGTTGGAGTCGGCTTCTATAAATTTCCTTCAAAAAAAAAATCAAAAAATCAAAAAATCAAAAAATCAAATAAACATCTCTTTATTTCTTGCATTAATTTGCAAGAACTACGCTCGTTCTGATTCATGCGGGGTCATGATACGTAGGCAATCTCCATAAGATTCGACCACAACTGTATATGTATATATATATAAAAAAAAAATTGATAAGGACTGTCCGAGTCCATTCTAACATGTTTTGTCTTGAATTGTAAAGTAAGTAGAAGGTGGTTGGTTTGTGACAAGCGGACAACGCAAGATCCCCGAAAGATGGTACAGGAGGAAATAACCCAAAGATTAAAAAGCTTAGAACAGCGGTTGAAAAACACGCACGGGTTGGCAGGTCAAAAGAGTGTGGCTTTCAAAGATCTATGCTTGTTTCCCGATGTCCACTTGCCACCTGGTTTCAAGATTCCCAAATTTGAAAAGTACGATGGACATGGACACCCAATAGCCCACTTGAAAAGGTATTGCAATCAACTAAGGAGTCCGGGAAGAAATGAAGAATTGTTAATAGCTTACTTTGGGGAAAGCCTTATAGGAGTAGCCTCTGAATGGTTTTGGGATCAAGATGCATCTCGCTGGCACGTCTGGAACGACATGGCACAGGCTTTTGTCAAACAATTCCAATACAACATTGACATTGCCCCAGACCGCATTTTCCTTTCAAATCCGAAGAAGAAATCAAGTGAAAGTTTCAGGGAATATGCCCTTAAATGGAGAGAGCAAGCGGCTCGTGCTGAGCCACCCATGGATGACCATGAGTTAATCACTGTCTTCCTTCAGGCTCAAGAGCCGGATTATTTTCAGAACATGATGTCCGCGGTTGGTCAATCCTTCTTGGATGTAATCAAAATGGGAGAAATGGTAGAGAACGGTCTTAAGACAGGCAGAATTATAAGTCAAGCGGCTCTCAAGGCTGCAGCTCAGGCTGTCCAATTTGAATCTAGTGACACGAATGAGAGGGATGAAGAAGTCATGATGATATCGGGGTCAAGAAAAGGTTCCAGAAGAACACCTCGACGGTATGCGATGTCTCGACAGGTTTTCCATAACTCCCCGGAGCATTACTATCCACCTCCGAACCCACCATACTCAGTTGATCCACCCTAGTATGTTATTCAGCCATCAAATCATCCAAGAAAGCGAGCACGGGCATCACGAAATCTCTACCAGCCTCTGCAAAATTTCCAAATACCTTATAACCCACTTCCAAACCAAAGGTATAGAAGGGAACCGAAGTTGAAGGAACATTTCACACCAATAGGAGTTTCCTATGCAAGCTTATTTGAGAAGTTAAAGCAACAGGACATGATTTCACCCATCCCTCCAAATCATGTGGACCCACGTGCAAGGAGCTTTGACCCATCTAAAAGGTGTGAATACCATTCCCATGCCCAGGGGCACAACATGGAAAGTTGTCGGGATTTGAAAAGGGAAATAGAAAGGATGATCCAAGAAAGATTGATTGTGATTCATAACAGTGACACCCGGAATATCGCGCTGAATCCGTTACCTGCACCTGATGATACACACTTTCCTGGCGGTGATGCCTGGTGGCACGGAATATGAGAATCCACTCGAGAATTTGCCGACTGAAATGAGAGAAGGCCCTAGTGGTTCTGATAATCAAATTCGTGGCTAAATGTCAGGCTTATCAATTGGAGAGTCATTTCTGGTGGCTTATTTTGTTGTCATTTCTATTTGTCCGAGTTATTTCAGAATGGTAATCCGAATGTTGTTTTGTGGCTCAAACCTTTTATCCTTGTATTTTTCTTTTGATCATAGTGTCTCATCTAAAGGGGTCTAGGTTCATTCTAAGTATGGTACCCCAGTTTTGTTTTTTTGGTTGTTCGAGTCGTTGTTTTATCGGTTAATGTAATGACCTATTTTTATATTATTTCTAGACATTTTCTGTTATTTAGTCATCTCCTTCCTATAGTTCTTTTTCTGCTAGCTCTAGTCACATGACGTGCGCGCATAGTTCTGGCCCGATCTTAAAAGTTAATCACAAAACCATTGGGAGGTGATCGAGATATTTAAATGAAGTAAGAACGGTTTGAGATTATTCGAAACCCGAGTCATGAGAAACTGGGGCAAGTAAAAGAAAACCGTTAAAGGCAAGCTGCCAAAATTGACATGGGGTCGTTCATAATAATGAAAATGAGAGTGTTACCCAACAGTGCTTTAAAGATATGACGAATATTAATGGTGTTGTTTACACTTGGCATATTTTGAAGATTGGAATGACGAAGGCATTTTGTTCTGCTATCCAAACACTTTATCCATCGTCAACCCTTCGAGCCTTATTTTGATTTCTTTCATACCCTTCCTTCGGAATCGGTACCAAAATTAGAAACACAAATGGGGAAGATAAAGAAAGAAAAAGAGAAAAAGAAAACAACGAAAACAACCAAAAAGAAAGAAAAAAAAATGAAAAATGAAAAAAAAAACTTGAAAAAGAGGAATTGGGAACTACGTTTGACCTGATTCCTCAAAGAGGATACGTAGGCGCTTCACAGCTCGGTCATAGTGTAAATAAAGAAGTAAAAATCCCCAAGCTAGAAACTGGGGCAACAAAAGTTGTGTTTATAAAGGAAGATGTAGACTCCGAAGGTTGTAATTTTGAACCCATTTTTGTTTTGTTTCGAGCCTTTAATACCATTTCTTTCTAGCCTTATCCAAATCCACATTACGGTCCAAAGAAAGACCTTTTGACCAATCTTTAAAAGAGGCCAAGTCGGGCAAATGAGAGAAGTCTTATCAGAACATAACACTCTGATTCCCATCAGAAAAGACTCAGATCTGCAGCAGAAGAAATATGAGAGAACCTTAGCAGTAGCACCGCCAATCCCCAGTGGAAAAGTAACACAAATGAGAGTGTCTTAGCGATGAAAACCTTCACAGGCACCATAAGGCGATGAAAGCTGAGAGAAAACCGAAATGAGATAGGAAAGCCCCAGGAGAAGATTACAAAAGGCGGTTTAACGACGGAGGATAGGCTATATGTGCATGTCATGTCCATTAGAGTTGGTATCCACGTTTGATAGGGTTATTTTATAATTTTTCTTTTTAGAGAGTCATCCTCGTTTTTGTCTTTTATTCTGTTTCCTTTTATCTTTCTCATTTCATAAAACATTCCCCAATAGAGTCTGTTTGTAAGAAATGACTTCAAAATTTTCCAACAGCTTTCCAATTATGCAAGACGGAATTTGTTTGGTACACCCAAGTGGTATAAGTGAGGAGGGATTAAGCGCAAAGCCAGTGTCCAGAAGGATATTCCCCAGCAATAGGAAATCGACAAAGGGGTGGATCGGTGTGAAAAAGGATATCTCAACGAAGGTTAATGACCTCGAGGCCAAGGCCAATGAGACTCAAAGGTCGGGAAATGCCCATTCCTTAGATATTCCACCAAAGAAGGGGAGATATCCCCAGCAGAAAGGTATTTTCAGTGACAAGGGTGAACAAAGAAAATGGTTCACCAGTAAAACATGCAAGGTCTTCACGAAGGGTCATTATTATAGGAATTCGGGTGGTCAGTGGAAAACCACGTGGAAAGGTTCGCGAATAAAGAGTCGTCAAGGAAGGCGGGGAAGCAAGAAAAGAGAAAACTATCCCCAGCATGAATATCATCAAATGATAACATCCCCGGCAGGGTCTGACAACGAAACGCACAGCAGGGAAAGAAGAGGAGAACCATCCCCAGCATGAGCACCACAACCAGCCACCACATTTTAAAACTAACCAATTTTCTTTGATTTGAAACAGGAAAAAGAAGGGTTGTTGGCACAAAAGCATGCCACAAAGAAGATTCTCAAACTGGGGCAGAAAATTTTCTCCCGTTGCAAAAATTTTCTCGAAACCAAATACCCGGTTGGGGAAAGAAGCCAGATAATGCGAGGAAATGATCTTTGAACCCGATTATCCCCAGCAGCTTTGAAAGAAAGAAAACAACAAGCTGTGATAGAGGAAATTATACCCCCAGCAGACAGGACAAAACGAGGAAGCTTGCGTTCAGAAAGGCAAGAGGCCGGTATCATCCCCAGCAGTTCTCGAAAAAATGAAACACTGATTTCGAGATTTCCCCGGGAGCATTATATCCTACAAGTTTTTCAAGGGAGCAAAATGCGAGTCCCGAAGGAGGTTTGGAAAGAGGAAAAAGGAAAAGGGGTCCCCCGACAGGACAATCCTCAGCTAATGACATTTCAATCCCCCGCGATCCCGGGAGAGAATAAAAGGTTTTGAAGGAAGTAGAAAAGGAGGAAATAGAGAAGATTTTCCCAGCAGCATCATCCCCAGCAGGTAAGTAAACAATTCCAAAGATATCCCCAGCAGTCAAGGGAGAAATAACACGACCTAGGAGGAAAGCAATTCCGAAACAAGGTAATTTAGAAGAAAGGATGGGATGTAGTTAGTGAGTTGATGTTGAAGTCGGGGAGCCCGCCTGAAGAATAGAGTGGCGATTTAGTTTTGAGTTGTAGTTGAAGTCAGGGAGCCCGCCTGAAGAATGGAGTGGCGATTTAGTTTTGAGTTGTAGTTAAAGCCAGGGAGCCCGCCTGAATAATGGAGTGGCGATTTATTTTGAAGTGGCAGTTGAAGTCAGGAAGCCCGCCTGAAGAATGGAGTGGCGATTTATTTTGAAGTTGTAGCTGAAGTCAGGAAGCCTGCCTGAAGAATGGAGCGGCGATTTAGTTTTGAGTTGTAGTTGAAGTCAGGGAGCCCGCCTGAAGAATGGAGTGGCGATTTAGTTTTGAAGTGCAGTTGAAGTTAGGGAGCCCGCTTGAAGAATGGTGTGGCGATTTAGTTTTGAGTTATAGTTGAAGTCAGGGAGCCCGCCTGAAGAATGGAGTGGCGATTTAGTTTTTGAAGTTATGGTTAAAGATAATTTAATAGGAAGTGAAAAACAACAATTAGAGGTTTTAGAGTTGTAGTTGAAGTCAGGGAGCCCGCCTGAAGAATGGAGTGGCGATTTAGTTTTGAAGTGCAGTTGAAGTCAGGGAGCCCGCCTGAAGAATGGAGTGGAGATTTAGTTTTTGAAGTTATAGTTAAAGATAATTTAATAGGAAGTGAAAAACAACGATTAGAGGTTTTAGATGAAAGCAACAAGAAGAAGGAAGCAACAATTGGAAGATTTCAAGTAAGGCATCAATTTAGACCTAGTCGGAGGAATTATCTCCTAGCGTCAAAATCTTAGTCTGATGAATCTTTCTCCTAAGATATCAAAATCTCAGTCTGATGAATCTTTCTCCTGAGATCACAACGATTTAGACCTAGTCTGAGGAATTATCTCCTAGCGTCAAAATCTTAGTCTGATGAATCTTTCTCCTAAGACATCAAAATCTCAGTCCGATGAATCTTTCTCCTAAGATATCAAAGTCTTAGTCTGATGAATCTTTCTCCTAAGAAATCAAAATCTCAGTCCGATGAACCTTTCTCCTGAGATGTCAGGTGCCCACTTGAAGAAGGGAATGGCAATTTATGATTAGAGTTTGTTGTTAAAGTCAGAAGCCCGCCAGAAAAGCAGAACGGCGTCTCAGTTTCCAAGATTTGATAAGGATAGTGAACAATCGAAAAGTGGTAGAGTGTAACGGAAATCCCCAACATGAATCAGAAGGAAGGCAACAAGGATCAGAAAAGATAGATTCAGACTTCGAAGGAGAATAGTTCGAAGATCACAAGTCAGGGAATTCACTTTGGAGTGTAATACAAGTTAGCAACAAAAGAAGCTTGCGACCAGAATGCGAGTCAACAGTCCGAGATGATCAACAGAAGTTAGTCACAATGTAAAAAAGGGCAAGAAGTCAATCCAAAATGCAGAAGCTGATGAAAGTTGTCCAAGACATGGTCAATGACACAAGAACTGCAAGTCTGGTCCTGATCCAGAAGGTCGAAGAAGATTGAACTAGCACCTACAACTAGCAAGTATCAAAGTTCAAATTTAGAGTCCGCATGAAGCACCAACCAATACTCAAGATCAAGCTTCAGAAGACTTATAGATAGGAATCTTGTAACTAGTAGCTGATAGGCTTAGGTAGTCTTTCTCATGTTTTGATTCTTGATGTAATAGCAGGACCACGGACCGGAACCTCGACGGAACGGAACCTCGGCGAAACGACACCTCGACCGGCTCTCCACCTCGGTATACCCCTTCTTCACTCACTTTCGAACTACACGTGGCCTGATTCCTTTATAGCCAAGGATATGTAGGCAGCTCGGATACAAGGGCTCGGTCACATCCTCTTCTTTTTAGTTTAGTCTCTCTAAATAAGGGTCGGGTCAAAACACTTGTCTAATCGTTCTTTGTCTGAAAACTCTTTGTGTTTTCAGTCAAAGAGGGGCAGCTGTAGAGGCGTGATTTTGCCCCTACCCGAGATTTTTTTATATTTTTAGCTAAAATATTTAGTTTAGGCCTAATATAACTATCTTAGCTAATTTTGACCCTTTTACTTTACTTTTACCTTAAAATGAAAAATAACAAAAATATAGTTTTATTAATGTTTCGTAGTCATTTTTAAACTTGAAAAATACAAAAATAGTACTTTATATTTTTATCTTTTATAAAAAACGAAAATAATAAAAATAGTTTCATTAACATTTTTGTAGTTACTTTAATTTTGAAAAAATATAAAATAATAATTTTGTTCTAATTATTAGTCTTATAGTTATTTTGCTTACGTATGATTAATTAATAACACCGTGTTCTCATTCTCGATTCCGGGCAAAGAATAATATTCGGGTTCAAATTACCCGATTTTATAATTTTCGGACCTAGTCCATAATAATCCGAGCCCACCACACGTGGGGGACACGGACGGAGCACGAGACGAAGCCCATAACCCTTGGAACCCACGTGGAGACCCATGATTCTTGGTCTCTCACGTGGGAATCTTTAGAATGTCCAACGGACAAATGATGGGCAAGGCACCGAAGATGCTTTTGCAGAATACTGCAATGTATTCTTTATTTGAAAGAGAGAGGGTACTATTATTATAGATCTTTTTTTCTGGCCATGACAAAAAGAAAAGAAGGGATCCCAGAGAAAAGACTCCAAACAAAAGCTCCAAAGGAATGAAACGGAAGAAAACATAGGACTATTATCATCTTCTTCGACGGAAAGAACCAAAAGAAAAACCTACTGTCCCTTCCGTCGACCACCAGTAAACCAACAGTCCCATTGTCGACCAGCCCCCACGCCAAACAACCACCAGCTTCGGCTGCCAGTCCAAGCCCGTCGATCACTAAACAGCCCTCTAACCGACGCCGACCAAACCAGTCGACCAGCAGCCTCATCTGCGACCTCCAGTCCAGCAGCAGCCATACAGGCACACATACAGCCACACCTTTTTTTTTACCTTCCGTCACAATACTTACACGTAGTAGCACCAAGAAGTCATTCCTGTCAGCTCCGTCGCCGAGCTTCTAACACTATAGCCATCGAGCTCGCATTAGTTTCATGCCCACCCCACTACACACACAGTCGCATCTCCAAAAGAAACCGTAAATTCGAGGTGCCGACGAGGCCCGTTGTGGAAGTTTGTCGCGGTTCCGGTGAGCTTCGAGGTCTAGATTGCAATCTCGTTCGAGGTTCCTATTTTCAGTCCGGTTAACAGTGATTAATGCCATTTATACGAAGGTTCAATAGTTGCAAGAACGAGCACCCAGAAGATTGGTGGAAGGTTAAATTGGAGTAGAAATTATGCTGCAAAGGACATTAGATTTGGAGTTGAAGCTCGGGCTATGATGCTTCAAGGGGTTGAGGAACTTGCTGATGCTGTTAAAGTCACTATGGGTCCAAAGGGACGTAATGTGGTGATTGAACAAAGTTGGGGTGCACCCAAAGTAACAAAAGACGGTGTCACTGTCGCAAAAAGTGTTGAGTTCAAGGACAAAATAACAAATGTTGGTGCAAGCCTCGTAAAACAAGTTGCCAACGCCACAAATGATGTTGTTGGTGATGGTACCACGTGTGCTACAGTCCTCACCCGAGCAATATTTGCTGAAGGATGCAAGTCAGTGGCAGCTGGTATGAATGCAATGGACCTTAGACGGGGTATCACCATGGCCGTAGATTCCGTTGTAACAAACCTGAAAAGTAGAGCACGGATGATCAGCACATCAGAGGAAATTGCACAGGTTGGGACTATCTCTGCAAATGGTGAAAGAGAAATTGGTGAGCTAATTGCAAAGGCTATGGAGAGAGTAGGCAAGGAGGGAGTCATCACTATTCAAGTAAGTAATTCGACTTTCTATTTATGTATGCGGAGTTTGTACTAGTCTAAGCGTGTAAGTTGGAAGTTTATGATTTAATATGCTTTTGAGGTGTAATTAAAGCAGAGGATGTTATTTTACTGACTAACTCAGTGAGACCTGAGCAATTTTTGTTGGTGAAAGGGAGAATTTGGGCAAGAAATTAAGCAAGATGGAATTTGGATAAATTCTTTTGTTGCTCGGTTAATAAAAACATCTGGTCTTCAATTTGTATCATCCTCTTTGGACTGTCAAATCTAAATCTCAACGAAGTCGAAACGTGTCAAAAGTCACGGGTGCACTGGTGCAACGTGGTTCGAGATACGTTTCCACTGCGTTGTAATTCATTTATAACAATAAACAATAAAAGGGTAATGAGCCCTTAAACAATAAGCGAGACGAGCCTCGCCAAAATAACACGCAAATTGCGGGGCCCTCAACGGACGATTATTACGAAAAATGTTTAGATTCCGGGATGTGTTGTTTAGCGGATTCCATGGCCTTTCCCGAACACAAAACGCGTTAGTATCTTTAGGCGCGTATTTAATAATCTTATCTCCTTAAACTCGAGTGCACATTTATGTGACTCAAATCCAAATCTCAACGGAGTCGAAATGTGTTGACAACCACGGGTGCACCGGTGCGACGTGGTTCGAGATACATTTTCACAACGTTGCAATTCTTTGTTAAAATAATAATAATAATAATTCTTATAATAATAATAATAATCAAAAGCGGTTAAAAGTTAAAATTTGCACAGAGGTTAAAGCACATTATAAAATCAGGTAAATAGGCCAAATACGGTGATTGAGCGACCGTGCTAGAACCACGGAACCCGGGAATGCCTAACACCTTCTCCCGGGTTAACAGAAATTCCTTATCCAGATTTCTGGTTCGCGGACCGTAATATAGAGTCAAACCTTTCCTCGGTTCGGGATCAAACCGGTGACTTGGGACACCATTATTTTTCCAAGTGGCGACTCTGAATTAAATAAGTTGATCCCGTTTCGATTGTCCTTTAATTGGAAAAACTCCATCGCGCCTTCGCGGGTGCGGAAAAAGGAGGTGTGACAGTTATGTATCATGTATTATTAATAAAAAATACACAAAAATCCATACAATTATATACTCATATAGTATACTATGTTGGTATACTTATATCCGTAGAAACTTTCAATTCTTATTGATGGAAAAGTGAGGATTACGGGGCTCTAGTATCAGAGTTTGAACATGCGCATGCTACAGACTATACTCACATAGTATACTGATTTAGCATTCATATATACTATATTGTTATTTTGTTTTACTGATAATAAAAAAAGACAAAGCAATACAGTTATATACTCGTATAGTATACTGCTATATTATATTTGTATACTATGTCAGTATCACTGATAAAAAACACACATAAACCAATACAATTTCGAACTCGCATAGTATACTGATTTAGCATAATTATATACTATATAGATATCACATAGTTTTTTAATTGAAAAGATGCAGACGAACCTTCTTGGGCATGATTTATGAACCCGATATTGACACTTTTGCTTTACGGCATATTATTTCATAACGAGAGCCAGCAGGTTCTTGTCTTTGTAAATTTGTCCCTTTTCAACATTTTGATGAAATTGATCAGATATGATGTTTCCATCATCAAGTTCTAAAATGGCGTCATCTCCTTCTTGCACATCAAACGTATTAATCATATCAGTGCTTCCAATTTCTGCAATTTCTAATGAAATTAGAGCAACATCGAAACTGGAGGTGCTTGCAAGCTATAGTGTTTTTAGCAAACGACACACACAGGGGAAATGTTGTCATCCCCGCACTTGATTTTTTCAATTCTATGTAAACGCTCACACTCATATCACTGCAAATCGTTATTGGTGGATATCCTTGAGCAATACAATACTGAATTAGTATTGTTCTACTGTCCTTTTGCAGCTGTCCCGCCTCCTTTTTACCACACACATACGTATAAACGTAAATGTGCCACTGTTTAATACTACACCCCGAGAAGGGATATAATAATAACCAGTGAAGGAGTTTTTCCACTCAAAGGACAGTTAGAACAGGATCAATTTATTTAATTTTTCAGAGTCGCCACTTGGGAAAATAATGGTGTCCCAAGTCACCGGTTTAATCCCCGACCGAGGAAATTGACTCTTAAAAATGTCTGCGAAGCAAAGATCCGGATAAGGAACTCTGTTAACCCAGGAGAAGGTGTTAGGCATTTCCGGGTTCCGTGGTTTTAGCACGGTCGCTCAATTGTCGTTCTCGACTCTTGTTTGACTAAATCACAGATTTTAACAACATATAGTGCCTTTTACTTAAGTATTATTTTATGGAATTTGCGACATTACGAAAACACGCCTCGAGTCATACCGCAACCAGTACGCCTATGACTTTCGGTGTATTTCAGCTTTGCCGAGAATTGGATTTGAGTCGCACCAAGTGCACACTCGTTCGATGGAAAGTACATTAAAATCGTGCCCTAAAATAACGTCTATCAGCTTTTGAGTCTTTTGGGAGAAGCTATGGAATTTGCTATTAGCTCTCCCGAGTCTACATTATGTTATTATTACTAAATGGGGGGCCCGCTTGTTTAGAGTCGGGCGAGGCTCGTCCCAAGTATTATTAAGGTTCAATCCTAATATTTAGCTATATTCTCTATGAATGTTTTTTCCTTAGCCGTATTATTACTCTAAGAATTCCAGGCCCGTATTATTTTCTTTCTCCAGCAGGCCTAGGATTTTTGAATAATATTCAGGACAATACCACATAAGTCCAGGCCTTAATGACCTGGACCAAACTTAGGCTTAATGGCCTAGTGAATTCACGAACATAGTCCAGGCCTTCGTTGTGCAGCAGGCCCAGACCAGATGAACAGAGCAAGAATAGAAAACGTAAATTCACTGTACACATGATTGAGAGATGAAATCAAATATTTTTTATTAATCAGAAAGAGAGAAATCGATGCTCAAAGTACTAACTCTAATCAAATATATACCTGAGAGTTTATTAAACTGACTAACTCTGATTTAGACCTTTACTAATGGATTTACACGGTCATTTTATTGTTTACTAGTTGAGAGATTATGAAGCTAACTATATGTAAAGTTATGAAGACTATTTAAAGGTAAGACGAATAATTTACAACTATACTGCCAACCTACTAATTTTAATACAAATTGAACCTATTGATAATCTCCAAGCGAGTCTTGTCCTAATTGTTACTTCACTTATTCACTTTCAACTTTAAACTCGCTCAACTCTGGACAATTGACCTCTAATCATGCTAATTACATGAACAAGATTCGTAGTTCCGATTACTTGACTATAATAACTTGAGTATCCATATTTAAGTGATTCAATGCTTAGACACAACTACTCCACTGATTCTACTAGGACTTAGCTCCTTACAGTATTGTTAACTCAGTTATGTACAAACTTGAACTAACGTTTTTCTTCTTTAGGACTTACTTGTACTAAAATGCTGGTTCACATCATATGAACAACTAAGTGATTATGGCTTATGAGACTACTGTGAAGAATTGTTAACGACTTAAACCATGATTTGCTGACTTATATTTTAAGGTTTTACCTATTTAACTAAGTGATATACTACTATGACTATACTACTACTAATATACTAGCTATTACATGATTTTTGTTTGGTTTTCTGTTTTTCGAGCTACTACATAGTACTACAATGATAAGTTACAAACTTAAACTAATAATATTAAAATACAACTACATGACAACACATAATGTAATCTGGATCTCTCATTTTATTTCATCAATATCATCAATACAACTTCGATTGGACAGTAATGTACCTGAATCAAATGGAGAAAGCCAATGAGTCTAGGGGAATAGAAGCAAATAATCAGCAAAGATTCAGCAACAATGCAACAGTAGAGGATTGGATAGCTATGAGCCAAATAACACAGCAACAGCAAGTATGAATCAGCAAAGCAACAGGAAACCTAGACCAAACTCGAGCAGAATAACCCAACAAGTCAATAGAAATCAGCCAAGTTCTAACTCGAAAATCCCAGAAATCCTATTGCTCCCTTGCTATATTTTTACTCTGAAACTTTATATTCAAAAGCCAGCCCTTAATACACTCTTTTTGAGAGTATATATAGGCATGGGAATGGGCTGAAAACTTGGGGAGAAAGTATGGGATTAATCCCACTTCTCCCCCTCTAAAATTTATAAAATCTACACTAAGGCCCCCAAATCAGTTAACCGAAATCCTTCCAGCATGTTCTGGAAAGTTCTAAATATTCCTTTTATGGGGTTTTTACTAATGTAGCCCTAAGGGTTAAAGATTTTTACAGATTTCCCATTTTAGGGAGACCATTATACCCTTAAATCTCTGCAAATTTGCAGAAATCAGAGGTACAAATGACTCCCTTACCCTCTTAGGTTCTAAATTATTTACCAAAACACTATTTCAAGTTCCTTATATGCCCTCAAAGACTTTGCTGATTTACCAGAGTTGCCTAGGTCAAGTTTCAGCTTCTTTGGGACTTATTTAACTAATAGCCAACCCTTGCATTGGTATTTAAGGGCTGGCCAGGTCTACTATTAAGAACTATTTCAATTTTAACCTATTTAGCTTAGTTCTAATTAGTTAAGACCACATTACTTCAATTTTAAACTAATTGCAGGACTAGCCTGCTTTATTAACTCTTTAAAAACTAGCCAGTCTCAAGTTGAGATTTGGCTTGGGTAATTAAACCCAATTGCTGAAAAGTTGGGCCCAAAACCTTTGCAGGTTTGGCCACTTTAATGTTCAAGGCTCAAAAGAGAGCCTGGGCAAGTCTTCATTTGCAGATTTAGCTATTTTGCACAACCAGCCCCTTTTTAAGGTGGACTGTGTGTTCGGGCCTTATAGAGTTGGTCAACCTTTTGCAAGGTTGACCACTCTTAGGCCAATTATTGCTTAATAACCTATTTTTTGTTCATTTAAGACTAATTAAACTAATTGCAGGATTAGCCTGCTTAATTGAGCTATTTAACTAATGGCCAGTCTCAAGTTGAGACTTAGCCTGGGCAATTGAAGCCCAATTGCTGAACATAGGCTGGGCTAAGGTCTTTGCAGACCTAGCCACCTAAGATTCAGGGCTCAAATAGAGCCTAGGCAAGTCTGCATTTGCAGACTTAGCCAGTCATTACACAACTAGCCACCTTCAAGTGTTGGCCGGTGTGAGGGACCTAACAGAGTGGATCAATTGCAAAATTGACCCCTCTTGGTCACTTATTTAACTTGTAGCCTATTTTTGTGATTTTCAGTTAATAACCTATTTAACAACTAGCCATTTTCATGGACCTAATGCTAGCAGCTATAACCAATTCCCCTAAAGTATGATAGGCACTTAACAGTATTCACACTAACATAGAACTATTGCAGGCTTAGCCATTTCAACATATAATTGCACACATAACCATATGAAACCAAACAATGTTTATCAACTAATTAAAATTCAGAAGAGAGGTTGGATAATGTTGAGTTTTAATCAGTCAGACTCACAAACTCAATCTCACATAGCAAAGTGTCAATTAACATCAAATAGGCTTAGCCACAATCAATTCATGTCAGGTGACATACTGGAAAGAAACCCAAAACACTTAGCATTCATGGGCATAGACACTAAATTCTCAGAAAACAGTCAACAAGGGAATAAAAACAGGACTTATTTTAAACAGGAGAGCAATGGACTAAGAATGGTAATCGAAATCCATTTTCAAGTACTAAGCCTAGTCTTAATATAAACATGAAGATGAAGAAGAGAAGGATATGGAGAAACAGTGAAGAAAAACATGAAAGTTCAATCAGGATGCTTCAAAAGCAACTCAATGTGAAGATAAAAAGAGAATAAAGCTAAGCTGATATTAGAACTAAGCATGCATGACAATAGGAGAAAGCTATACCATGAAAGCTAAAAAGAGGCCCAGTTCTATCATAGATCATTAAAGTCAAAGGCAACAAGAGTGGTCACAGTAACTTAAGCCTGATTTTAAACAGAAGACAAAGATCAAAGGTCATGCTTTTGCCATGAATCAGAACTCAACAGTTAAAATGATAAGGAAAAGATGAAATATCTGAACTTAAAGCAAAGAACCATGAGGTCAACACATAACAAAACAAGAACTCTATCACTAACAGACCCAAAAGAAACATGTTATGAAACCTTATGACTTAATCATCAGAGACACAGGCGAAAGATGTGAAAAATAAGAAACAACAGGTAAGAAACTTATAACTAACCATGCGAAGGAACTGGAGAGATTAATATGAAAAGAAAAGAGCAAATGGTAAGCAGAGAAATACAAAACCCTAAAACTAACATGCAAAACAACTAAGAAATACAGAAGAGATAACAACCACTAGAGAAAAGCGACACAGAAAAGACGAACTAGAGAACATAACCAAACAGAACCAAATCATGGGCAAAAGTGTTAAACAGAAACAAAAGAGAAGCAAGTAAAAATCCTATGACTAACATGTGAGACACACAATCAGATAAGACATAAGAAACATGCAAAACACGAAAACATGAAGAAAAAGCAAAGAAAAATTAAGCACAGAAGGAAAGGGACTTAGCTTGGCGGGGTCTGTCCCCCAAGCTTCCTATTTCTTTCTTTTTTTTTTCTCACTCTCTCTCGAACTCTTTTCTTCTTTATTCTCTTTTTTTCGTTTTCTTTTCTGACTTTCTTTTCTGTTTTCCATTGTTTGGCTTCAAGATGAGGCCTTTTGGGTTTTTGGTTTGCAGAAGGGTGTTTGGGGAGGGTAAAAGGTGTGGTCTTGATTGGGGTTGAAGTTCCGAGTCGCCAGAGTTAGGGTTCCGGCGACACTTTTTGGGATATTCGACGAGTTCCAGAGATATTCGAAGGGTGTGGGTGGTACGGTTGAGTAGATCAGGGAAATGTGGTTCGAATGGCATTGGTTTGGGGATGGTTCTCGTTGTTTGGGTGGTCACCGGCGAAGTTCCGGTGACCGGAGTTCTAAGGAAAGGGTTTGGTTTTTTAAAGGTTTTGGTCATTTGAGTTGAAGACGGTGAAGAAGAGAAGAAGAGGGGTGAGAGAAGTGGCCGGAGACCACCGTGGAGGGTGGTGGCCTCCATGACCGGCAGCGTTTCAGAAGCGATGAAGGAGATGATGAGGGAGAAGAAGAAGACCTCAAGGGCGGCTAGGGTTGAGCTTTTGAGAAAATGGCCAAATTTCACAGACCAAAGCTTTATATAGCCGTGGAGATTGAGGTAATCTTGGCCGTCCATTTGATGGAGATCAACGGCCGTGGTTGGCATTACTAAAACGACGCTGTCTCGTTATAATCGAGACCCAAAGGCTTCATCCGTTGGATTAACTTAAACGGGCGGTCTAGATCAGATCTCTGTATTAATTATCAAATAAAAAATCCACTAATATTCTCAACCGTCGAATGTGAGGCAACGGACGGCCGAGATCCTGCTAATGTGAAGGCCCTGGACCGGACCTGTTCCCAAATGTATTTGGGCCTTCAATTACGAACTCACCTGGCCCAAATCAATTGACCCAATATATGTTTTTTATTTTCTGATTTTAATCAATTTTTATGTATTTTCTTTTATATATTTTTTTCTTTTCTTTTATGAAATATTATAAAAACCTAATTTCCTACTTACTCAAATTATTTAGTATTTTTTGCAATTTTTTCTACTATTTTTCCCTAATTTCCACTATTTAACTATTTTTTGTGATTTTCTTCTTAAACTAATTAATTAAAACAAAGTAATTACCTAGCCTAATTTTTTTTTTAATTTTCTAATTTCCATTTATTCAAACACACAAAGTATAGCTAATTTCAACCAAAGCAGGTAAATTGCACTCAAAAATATATTTATTTTAATTTTGGAATTAATTGCCCGGTGCAAAAATCACGTGCTCACAGCTGCCCCTCTTTGCTCGGGAACACGAAGAGTTTCAGTGCAAAGACAAGTGAGCAGAAATGAGAGATTTTTGCACATTGACACATTCCGTAAAAACATTTTGAAAAACCTTTTGACCGCACCGTGCTTTAGAGGTTGCCTACATATCCTGGGCTAAACAGGAATCAGGTCAGTGTAGTTCGGGAAGGTCTGGTAGTTTAAAAACTACCAGACTCACTGTTGCATTGACACTGTTGAGACTTGCTGACTTACTTCTTATTACACCGGGGGAAAAATGTAAAATGAAGAAGCTATTCTAAGCTATGATCCTACAATTACAATTGTTCCTAATCTAGCTTTTGCTCTTCTTTCTCTGTTTCTTGATCTCCTATGGCGCCGACTCTCTTTTTGTTGATTTTCTTTGATGCCGAATCTCTTTTTTGTTGATTTTCTTTTCTTGCTTTCCCCCCCTTTTTTTTATTTTCAATGGTACTTCTTGTCCTCGAGCTAAAACCTGCTCAAAACAAAACAAAACAACAAACTTTTTCTTTTTTTTTCTCTGCCCCAGTGTGGGCTTTTAGCTACATAAACCATAACTTGCAAAATATTCCCGTGTTAGAAGGTGGGCGCCTAACAGAAATTAAATGTGCAATGCGATGCAGAAAAATATTCCCGTATTTGAAGGTGGGCGCCTAACAGAAATTAAACGTGCAATGCGATGCAGAAAAGTATTCTCGTGTTTGAAGGTGGGTGCCTAACAGAAACTAAACGTGCAAATGCGATGCATAAAGTATTCCTGTATTTGAAGGTGGGCGCCTAACAGAAATTAAACGTGCAACGCGATGCAAAAAAAATATTCCCGTATTCGAAGGTGGGCGCCTAACAGAAATTAAACGTGCAATGCGATGCAGAAAAGTAATCCCGTATTCGAAGGTGGGCGCCTAACAGAAATTAAACGTGCAATGCGATGGAGAAAAGTATTCCCGTGTTTGAAGGTGGGTGCCTAATAGAAATTAAACGTGCAATGCGATGCAGAAAAGTATTCCCGTATTTGAAGGTGGGCGCCTAACAGAAATTAAACGTGCAATGTAATGCAGAAATGTATTCCCGTATTCGAAGGTGGGCGCCTAACAGAAATTAAACGTGCAATGCGATGCAAAAAAAATATTCCCGTATTCGAAGGTGGGCGCCTAACAGAAATTAAACGTGCAATGCGATGCAGAAAAGTATTCCCGTATTTGAAGGTGGGCGCCTAACAGAAATTAAACGTGCAATGCGATGCAGAAAAGTATTCCCGTAGCCTGAGGACTGGGGAGTGGATTTTAAAAGATGTTACCTTCCTCTTTTTGGTATTTTCTTTTACCAATTATCTCTTGCCTGTGAATTTCTCCACTTATTGGCGAACTTTCTCTTTTTGTGTTTTCTATTTTCCGCAGTGGTCACATTCACTTTAAAGTAATTAGTGACAATTTGTTCCTGCATGAAACAAAATTTATTAGATATAAACCGCTGGCAACTGGCATCTGCCGTCCCTGCCTCTTATTGCTTTTCTCTTTTGCTTTTTCTCCTGCTGTGTAACTTTTAGCTGTTTGTCTCTTGCAAACTCCTTTTTTGTATTTTCTCACTTTTTCCATTTTTGTTTTGTTTTCTTTTCCTTTGGCCATGTTTGCCAAGCTTCCTTATTTCCTTCCTAACTCTTCCTTCTTTCTGACCCAGTGTTGTTTCAGCTTTCGTTATCAGGAGCCGGTAGTTAGCTCTCAAAAGGTAAACAATGAAATGCGGAAAAAATGAAAGAAAGGGTAAGGGTATTTTGGAGAGATGACAGAACTTATCTGGGTATTTGCTAGCTGATTCCGCTGACCATGCCATGTATTTAAACTCTGACCCAGTTCGTTCCAATCATTATTCTGACTCCGAATTGTTTCCAACCCAAACCGATACTGTTTTTTTTTTTGTTGCCTTTTCTCTTTTTTGGTAGTCCTCACGATCGCCCTACGGTGCCTTGAAAGGTTTTCACCAATAAGACTCTCTCATTTATTCTCTCAACCTCACAATCGTCTCACAGTGCCGGTTAAGGTTTTCACCGATGAGACTCTCTCATTTTATTTCTCTCAAGCTCACAATCGTATCACAGTGCCGGTTAAGGTTTTCACCGATGAGACTCTCTCATTTTTTCATTTTTCACTTTTCCTTTTGTTTTCTTTTGTCTTTTGTTTTCTTACCACGGGTGTTGTCCGATGTCTTGCTCTTCCTTCATTGCATTCGTTATCATTTCGAAATTGATCAGAAGGTCTTTCGTTGGACTGTAGCGTGGCTTTTGGATGGGTTAAGAAAGAAAGGTATAAAGGCTCAAAATTTCACGAGGGTTCAAAAATATTTACAACTCTCGGAATTATTAAACATAACTTATGCCCCAGTTTCAATATGTGGAGAATTTTTGGATTTTTCCTTTATTGTGACTGAACCTCAGTGAGGCTGCCTACGTACCCTTTCGGGATCAAGTCAGACGTAGTTCATCCAACTTCAGTAGTTAGATGGATTTCTTTTTGACTTTTTCCCGATTTTTTATCTTTTTCTCTTTTTTTTTTTAATTTTTTTTTCATCATTATTTTTTCATCATTATTTCCATCGTTTTCCATCATCATTTTTTCATCATTTTTTTCATTTTGTCAATTTCGATCTTATTGCGCTATAAGCGATTCCGAGAGAGGGATATAGGCTCAAAGGGGGTTGTCAATGGATAAAGTGTTTGGATAGAGAATAAAACGTCTTCGTCATTTCAATTCCAAAACCACAACAAAATATAAAACACATAATTGAAAAGGAATCATACATAGTATCTTTTGACCGCATCTGAATTGATAGCAGTCTCTACGCACTTTCCTTCAACATCCGTTAAATATAATGCCCCATTGGACAACACCCGCGATACCACAAATGGTCCCTGCCAATTTGGCGCAAATTTGCCCTTTGTCTCGGCCCAATGCGGTAAGATACGCCTCAATACGAGTTGTCCGACTTCAAACTTTCGAGGTCGTACCTTCTTATTGTATGCTCTGGCCATTCTTCGTTGATACAATTGCCCATGACAAACTGCGGCCAACCTCTTCTCATCAATCAAACTCAATTGTTCCAACCAGGCTTTTACCCATTCATCGTCATCTATCCCAACTTCAGCTATGATCAGTAGTGACGGTATTTCTACTTCTGTGGGTATAACAGCCTCCGTTCCATACACCAGTGTGTAAGGTGTGGTTCCGATAGAAGTACGCACGATCATGCGGTAACCCATGAGAGCAAAGGGTAGCTTTTCATGCCATTGCTTGGATCCCTCCACCATCTTCCGGAGAATCTTCTTGATATTCTTATTCGCCGCTTCTACTGCACCATTCGCCTTTGGCCTGTAAGGTGTGGAATTGCGGTGTGTGATCTTAAATCTCTCGCAAACTTCTGCCATGAGATGACTGTTTAGATTGGCTCCATTATCTGTGATGATCACCTTGGGAATTCCAAATCGGCATATAATATTCTCATGCACAAAATCCACCACCGCTTTTTTCGTTACTGCCTTGAACGTCTTCGCTTCAACCCACTTGGTGAAATAATCAATTGCAACCAAAATGAACCTATGCCCATTGAGAGCGGCTGGATCTATCGGGCCGATAACATCCGTGCCCCAAGCGACAAAGGGCCAAGGTGCAGACATTGTATGCAACTCATAAGGCAGGGAGTGGATCAGATCCCCATGTACCTGGCATTGGTGGAATTTTCTTACATACCTGATACAATCACGCTCCATAGTGAACCAATAATATCCAGCTCTCAAAATCTTCTTTGTTAAAACATATCCGCTCATGTGGGGTCCGCATATTCCGGCATGTGCTTCAATCATGATTTCATCTACTTGTTGTGCATCCACACATTGCAATAAGCCCAGAGCTGGTGTTCTTTTGTATATAACTCCTCCACCGAGGAAAAATCCATTAGCTAAACGCCTGATGGCTCTCTTCTGGTCTCCAGTGGCCTGCTTCGGGTATTTACCAGCTTTCAGGTATTCCCTGATATCATGATACCACGGTTCTCCATCCGATTCTTCTTCCACAGCGAAGCAATAAGCATTCTGATCACGGACTTGGATCTGGAGTGGATCTATATATGTCTTGTCCGGATGGTGCAGCATGGAGGATAGTGTGGCCAAAGCATCTACGATCTCATTGTGCATTCTTGGGATGTGTTTGAACTCTATAAACTGGAATCTTTGGGACAACTCGTGCAAACAATACCGATAAGGTATCAATTTCAAATCTCGTATCTCCCATTCTCCCTGGATTTGGTGTACCAAGAGATCCGAGTCACCCATGACCAAAATCTCTTGAATACCCATGTCAATTGCCATCCTTAATCCCAAGATGCACGCCTCATATTCGGCCATGTTGTTAGTACAGAAAAATCGGAGCTGAGCTGTGACGGGATAGTGTTGACCCGTACCTGAAATGAGTACCGCTCCGATACCAACGCCCTTGCTGTTGACGGCTCCTTCGAAGTACATTTTCCATCCTGGTTTCTCATCTTGTTCCATTTCCTCGATGTTCATTGCCTCCTCATCCGGAAAGTACGTCTTCAATGGTTCATACTCATCATCCACCGGATTCTCAGCTAAGTGGTCTGCAATAGCTTGTGCCTTCATCGCCGTACGAGTCACATAGATAATGTCAAATTCTGTGAGCAGAATCTGCCATTTAGCAAGTCTCCCTATAGGCATAGGCTTCTGAAATATGTACTTCAAAGGGTCCAGTCGTGATATCAAGTATGTGGTATATGCTGACAAATAATGCTTCAATTTCTGAGCTACCCAGATCAACGCACAACAAGTTCTTTCAAGTTGAGTATATTTCACCTCGTAGGATGTAAACTTCTTACCGAGGTAATATATGGCTTGTTCTTTCTTGCCTGTCTCATCGTGCTGACCCAGTACACAACCAAAGGAATTATCAAGCACTGTCAGATACAAAATCAAAGGTCGCCCTGGTTCTGGAGGAACTAACACTGGAGGATTGGCCAAATATTCCTTGATCTTGTCAAAGGCTTCCTGACACTCGTCGGTCCATTTCACCGCTGCATCTTTCTTCAACAACTTGAAGATCGGCTCACACGTTGATGTCAATTGAGCAATGAATCGACTAATGTAATTCAACCTTCCTAGTAAACTCATTACCTCCTTCTTGTTCTTCGGCGGAGGTAGACTTTGGATAGCCTTGATCTTTGATGGGTCTAGTTCAATACCTCGCCGACTCACTATAAACCCCAGTAATTTCCCTGAAGGTACTCCAAAGGCGCACTTCGCAGGATTGAGCTTTAAATTGTACCTCCGGAGTCTTTGGAAAAACTTTCTCAAATCTCTCACATGATTAGGTTGCTTTTTGGACTTTATGATGACATCGTCCACATATACTTCAATTTCTTGATGCATCATATCGTGAAACATTGTGGTCATTGCCCTCATATAAGTTGCCCCGGCATTCTTCAATCCAAATGGCATTACTCTGTAACAATACGTTCCCCAAGGTGTAATGAAGGCAGTTTTCTCAGCGTCTTCTTCGTCCATCAGGATCTGGTGATAACCGGCATAACAATCCACAAATGAACCGATTTCATGCTTGGCGCAATTGTCGATCAATATGTGAATGTTTGGCAATGGGAAGTCATCCTTCGGACTGGCTTTGTTGAGGTCTCTATAATCCACACACACTCTGGTTTTTCCATCTTTCTTTGGGACCGGCACAACATTTGCCAACCAGGTGGGGTATTTGGTGACTCGTATGACCTTTGCCTCAAACTGCTTATTCACCTCTTCTTTTATCTTTACACTAATATCCGTTTAGAATTTCCGCAACTTTTGCTTTACCGGCCGGCATTCAGAATTGATAGGCAACTTGTGTACCACCAAATCAGTGCTAAGTCCGGGCATGTCATCATAGGACCAGGCAAAAATGTCCTTAAACTCATGTAACAACCTTATCAATTCATCCCTGAGGGGTGCCTCCAAATGAACACTAATCTTTGTTTCCGGACATTGTCTTCGCTCCCCAAATTTACAGATTCTGTATCACTCAGATTCGGTTTGGGTTTTTCCTCATATTGTTTCATGTCCTTACTTATTTCCTCCAGGGCTTCCTCATCCTCACATTCTATCTCACTATCTTCCTCAATTTATTGTATGGTAATGTGACTGTCAGAACTGGGTCTAGAATCCTTCACGCATGACATGGCATCAGAATCAACACATGCAGAACTGTACAAAAGAAAAAATAAAGAAAAATAAGGCAAAAAGTGAAGAAAAGGAAAACTGCATTTCATTGATAAAAAGAATGAACAAAGTTCGGGATACATTTTGATTTTCTTTTCACGAGGGGGATGGGAGAACTACAAAAGTAACAATTATTTTTGGGAAAGCAATGATGAAATTTCGGAGCTAACTACCAGGACTCCTTCCTGATAGGGAAAGGAGTGGCTTCCCAATTGTTCAATATGATTCCAGGTCCCACAAACTGCACATCCATTTTGCTTGTGCCTTCCCCCACTTCAACCATATTCACGTCCCCAAATATATTCTCAAAACCCAGAATTTCTTCATCAGGTCGGGTCTCGATGTACTTTGTCACAGCAGATGTCCGATATTTTGTACCAGGCTTGATGAAGGTGTCGGATAATTTGGGTATAGGCTTAGGCAAGGTCCAGTTCTTTTTGGCTTTGGAGGCTCTCTGGATGTCGGCAAAGGTGGGTTTGAACCCTAAGCCGAAAGTACCTTTGTTTTCTGGAAGTTGAACCGGTTGAATAACTCCCTACAATGCTTTACCCAATCCCTTCCCTGGCGCAAACCCGTTTTTGAGCATTTCCTTGGCCACCATCACAGCAATTGGTGCCACCATAGGGATCGACAACTTCTCCCCTTCAGCAATTCTGTTCACTGCAATGGCATCTGTCACTTGGTAGACCCAAGGACCCCTATCTCCGTCAGCATCATCAAACGACGCCACCACATTGCAAGCATTTTCTTCCCCATGTACCACAATTTCCTGTTGCTCCCACTCGAATTTGACCATCTGGTGTAAAGACGATGGTACTGCCTTAGCCGCGTGGATCCAGGGTCGGCCTAGCAATAAATTATATGACACAGCAATGTCGAGCACCTGGAATTCCATAGTAAAATCCACAGGACCAATGTTCACCTCCAGAATAATGTCTCCCAATGTGTTTTTACCTCCACCATCAAATCCTCTCACATTTATACTGTTCTTCCGGATTCTGTCCGGACTGACGTTCAGCTTCCCCAAAGTCGACAGCGGGAAAATGTTAGCACCTGATCCGTTGTCTATAAACACTATGGTCACCACTGACTCCTCGCTTTTTACCGTAAGGTAAAGCACCTTATTGTGCTCGGTTCCCTCAACAGGCAATTCCTTATCTGAGAATGTGATCCTATTAGACTCGAAGATCTTGCTGGTAATCTTTTCCAAGTGGCAAACTAAGATCTTTTCTGGAACATGAGCCTCGTTCAGTATCTTCATCAGAGCCTTCCTGTGTTCTTCTGAGTGTATTAACAAAGATAGCAAAGAGATCTGCGCAGGGGTCTTCCTCAGCTGCTCAACTATAGAATAATCCTGTGACTTTATCTTTTTGAGGAATTCCTCCGCCTCTTCTTCTGACACTGGCTTCTTTAACTGGTTCTCTTTCACTGTTTTCATTCTTCTCAATTCTTCTGGGGCAAAGCACCTCCCAGACCGAGTGAGACCGTGGGTTTCATTAATTTCATCAGACACCTCTTTTCCTTTATAAATCACTACTACCTTGTTGTAATTCCAAGGTATAGTCTTTGTGCTCACTACCGACATCTGTACCACCGGTCTTATGATTACTGGTTCCACACTTGCGCCTTTTACAGTCAATATCGGCTTTACGCCTGGTACTACAACTTTCAAACCCTCCACCACTACCGGCTTTTTTGCTAGTTCTTCAACAATCACTTTTTCTTTCTTGGCTTCCTTTTCTATTCTGCCACTTGCCTTTATCATCATAACAGACTGAGACGGCTTCCGACTGCTCTCACCCTGCACCAATTCTATCATGTGCGTTTCATGGTGAGTTGGCAACGGGTTTTGGGTGATGTTTGGAGCTTCTGGAGCTTGAACTTCAATTCTCCGATTGTCAATAAGATCCCGGATGGCATTCTTCAGTTGCCAACAATTTTCAGTATCATGGCCTAGTGTTCCCGAACAATACTCACACCTGACAGATTGATCAAGGTTTTTCGGAGGTGGGTTCGGAAGTTTAGGTGCAACTGGGCTCAACATCCCCAACTCTTTCAATCTGTGAAAAAGGCTGGTATATGATTCCCCCAACGGGGTGAATGTTTTCCTTGCCTTATTTCTCCATTCGGAGTCAGGTCTCGGTCTGTTTGGGTTTCTGTAGGGTTTAGAAGCGGGATATGTGTTTTGGCTGTGGTAAACACTGTATGGGGCTTGGGCTCTCCACACATGTGGTGGTGGTGAGTAGGTTTGGGCTTGTGGGTGGTGGTAGTGTGGGACTGTTGGTGGGTAGGATGGTGGTGGTGGGTTATATGGGGTTGGTGTGTTGTATGGGGTTGGTGGGTAAGATGGTGGTGGTGGGTTATACGGGGTTGATGGGTTTGATGAGTATTGGTGGTAGGGTCTTGGTGGGTGGTGATGCGGGTTACGGTTCCATGACCTGCTCTCTACAGTTGCTACCTCTTCCTTTTCCTTCTTTCCCATTGCTCCTCCGTTCCTAGTCTGTATTGCTTGATTTGTGGCCTTAATGGCCGAAAAACTCATGATTTTGTTTGTTTTCAAACCTTCCTCAACAAAGCTTCCCATCTTCACGACTTCATTGAAACTTTTTCCAATTGCTGACACTAAATGATCGTAATATGTAGGCTCCAAAGCCTGTAGGAAACAATCCACCATCTCTCATTCCTTCATTGGTGGATCTACTCTTGCAGCCTGCTCCCTCCATCTGAAACCGAACTCCCTGAAGCTTTCCCCTGGCTTTTTCTCCATTTTTGTAAGGGATAGTCTATCAGGTATGATTTCTAGATTGTATTGAAAGTGATTTGCAAAGGCTTGCGCAAGATCATCTCAAACGAACCACCTCGTATGATCTTGTCGGGTATACCACTCTAAAGCTGAACCACTTAGACTCTGGCTGAAATACGCCATCAATAGCTCATCCTTACCTCCTGCACCTCTCATTTTGCTACAGTATCCCCTGAGGTGGGCCACCGGATCTCCATGCCCGCTATACATATCGAATTTTGGCAACTTAAATCCAACGGGAAGTTGCACTTCAGGGAATAGACATAAATCCTTGTATGCCACACTCACTTGCCATCCCAATCCTTGCATATTGCGAAAGGCATTTTCCAGACTTTTCACCTTTCTGGCCATCTCTTCTTGCCCTGCATTCTTGGCAATTCTATCTTCACTCGTCTCTATCAGCGGAGTATGAGACTCGTGCTGTCGGAAAGTTGGTTCATGCGGGTAGTAATGAGGATCCTGTATGTGGAACATCGGTTCACTAGATGATTTGTGCATAGCAGCGGGCGGAGTTGCCACATACACTAGAGCAACTTGGGGTAGATGAGGTGGTGCTTGTTTTGCTGGAGGTGGTGGTACTTGGGAAGTGGAGGCATAATAATGATGGTAATCAGGGTATGTGGAGGATGAATTCATTGTAGGTGGTTCAGGATTGGGGTTGGCGGGAGGGATGTATGTGGGATTGGCAGGGTAAGTCGGCAGGGGTTGACCTCTAAACCAAGCCTGGTACATTTCGGCCATCTGTTGCTTTAATTTGTATGTTTCCTCCTTCATCCCTGCTACGTCTACAATCTCCTCTTCTTGAGCAGGATCCACGATAGGTGCCTCAATTTCTTGGGACACAGCTTTCGTCATCTTCTTGTATCTTGTGTTGTATGGGTGGGTAGCCAGAATGCCAGTTACCAAGAAAATCCGAACTCACAAGCATCAACACCCATTAGTTGTTAGCGCATGAGAAAAATAAAATGCAACGACTTTAAAACAAACACATTTTCCTCGAGTCGTCATGCATAATCCCGGCCGTTGCTCATTTGAACCAATCAATTCTTTTTTCTTCTTTTTTTTTCTTCTTTTTCTCTTTATTTCTTTTCTTTCTTTCTTCTTTTTTTTCTTTTCTTTCCTTTCTTCTTTTTTTTTTCTTTTCTTTTTCTTTCTCTCTCTTTTCTTCTTGTCATTTTCATAATTACGTTCCCATTTATTTGCCTATCGAAATTAGAAGAAATGACATAAAGCAAAAGAATTGATAATAACAACTTGATTTTCATTGATAATTCAAAACATTAATTACAAGATGATGTTGTAAAAGAAAAATATAAAAAGATGATGCATGCCCTATGAATACATTAATGCTCCTAGTGCCCGCGAGACGTCGTTCGGTCTTGTCGCGGGCCTATATGCTAATCCCCTTTGGAGCCTATCTAGGTCAGACATGACTTGTTTCACGAAAAACTTCACTGTCGATACAAAGGTTCCTCGAGACATATCTTCACACAATTGACTCTTTCGGGTGATGTATTGAGCAATTCGAACAATTTTCTCTCGAATGATCCCCTTTTCTTGCAACAATCGGCTTATTTGTTCAGTGCGAGCATCCAAGGTATGTTGGTTATCTTTCTGCACTTGCTGCAGCTCCAATTCTAGTCTAGCCATAGTTGTGTAACAATGCTCTCTCTCTTCTTCAAGATCCTTGATAATCTTGTTACTTTTAACCGTGGCTGAAATCATTTTCTTTCTAAGTTGAGCTACCTCAAATTCGTGCTTATCTTGTAATTGTCGAACCAACTTGGCTCTTTCCTCAGCATCTCTGGCTATTTGCTTCCGAGCCCTGACTAATTCCTTTTCAGCCTTGTCAAAGTCAAAGCTATAGTCATTTACTTTGCGCCGGAGAATCTCAATTAATTTCTCATCCCGGGCTAAGCGAACCGGGGTCTCGGATGCAATTTTCATTTGAGCAATCTGAGCCTTCAACATCTCGTTTTCTTTCTTCAGCTGTTTCTTTTCTCCTTCATCAGATGCTGCCTGTAAACCACTTTCAAAGTGGAGATTTCTCAATTTATCTTCTAACAAGCTGATTTTGGCCTTGTATTCTTTTTCTCTGGCCGCCCAGTTCTGATTCTCCTTGGATTGCTCTATCAAATCTTGCAGGTGAGGTCTTTTTGAAAGACGTTCGTGCTCAACACCCCGTCGGTACCATGTGGAGTATCTTGACGATACTTCTCCCCGGGCTTTATTCTGCACATAAGTATCCATTTTCAGATTTGACACTCATTCCAGATTTGCCGGATCTTTGCTTCCGGGAATTGCCCATCCGGACCGATTTCTATAGCTTGTGAACTGAGGTCCCCGTCTCTCGGAATAATTTGACATCTACCCAATTGTCGCAGGGCCCTGTATGGGGCATAAGGTTGGATGCTTTTCAAGCCCATGATAAAAAATGGTGATCCTTCCATTGGCATATATATTACCTCGTCAAGAGGTAGCCAATCATACGTCCAATCAATCTGGCCATCAGTTAATGATCGAAGATACAAAATCCAATCTTTGACTCCCTCCGGCAATTTTACTTCTTTTGTTCTCGTACAGAATTCTTCCAAACATGTTCGTTTAACTGAACCATAGCTTGAGAACGAAGGATGATGGCATAGATGTTCAATTAACCAAATTTGCAAAATCAAATTACACCCTTCAAAGAAGTTGGCTCCCGCTTTGCACGCAGTCAGAGCACGGTAGATGTCAGCTACAACCATTGGAGCTAGAGTACAATTGTCTTGTACTATCAATGTGCTAGCTACCCCGCCAACCTTTATACTGATATGCCCATCTTTTCTCGGAAATATGACAATTCCGAGAAATGCCACTAAGAAAGCAAACCTCCGGTGCTCCTCCCATTTTGCTCGGTTGGACTTGCTGCATAACTTGTTCGTGGGGTCGTTAAAACCCTCGATGTGTCCATACCTACTATATATGAAGTTTAAGGAACAAAACCCATTGGCTAGATATTCATTGTGAACATTCCTGGTAATTTTCAAAGAGTCCAGAAAACGATGCACCGTTACCGTCCTTGGAGATACCGGGTATTTCCCTTTTAACGGAACCTCAGTTTTCCCGATATAGAAAGTAATTTCCTCTAGAGTAGGGGTGAGTTCAAAATCTGGGAAATGCAATACATTGTGTGCCGGATCCCAAAATGTGACCAACGCTCTAATCACGTCATCTCGGGGGATTATGTCTAATGACCCCGCAAGATCTTTCAAGTAACCTTTGACCCAGTCCTGACCATCTGATCCCATGTCTTGCCACCACAGTTTCAGCTCCAAAGGGATTTTATTTAAGGAGAAATGATCATTCATCATTGTGCTCGTCCTACACATTTACTAAGGCGATTTTATTTAGAAAAAAGAAAGATCTTTTTCAATGCAAGTTTTCATTTTTTGAAAGAAATATGGTTTTCGAAGTGGCCATTTTTGTCAAAACGGCCTTCCGGCGTCCTTTCGGAACATTCGGCCGTTTTCAAAAATAGCAATCACCTCGATTATTTGAAAAGGAAAATCTTTTTTGGTCTTTTTCTAAAAGTGTGGTTGGACCCGTTTAAGGGTTGCCTACGTATCTCACCTAATGGCGAGAATCAAACCTGCGTAGTTCGGTCAGATTATTTGACCAATTATTTCAACAAAAATTGTTCCACCTATTTTTTCAGATTTTCAAATTTTTCGGATACCTATTTTATATATCTCTTATTTTCCTCTCTTTTTTTTTCTTTTTCAACAATTTTTCTATTCTCGGGATTTCCACCGGTCCGCATAACGATCAAGGACAATAAAAATGCAACACATAACATGCTCGGTCTTTTCCAATACCGGGTCACCTGTCCTAGACGGACCCAACCCTTGTGTTGAGCCCCCTAAGTCAGATATGATGCAAATAATCGTCCTAGACCTATGTTCAAAATCTTATAGTTTCATAAGATGCTAGACCATGTACCCGAGCGGACAACTCGAATCGAGGAAGGGGCTACGTACCGGTGACTCGCGGAGTCAATCGGCTTTGTAACTTATCCGGCCTCTATTTTCTTAATTTAGGGTGACTTTAACAGAAAGGGGAGTCTCAACCAGTAAGCACATCCCCGGGGTGAAGAGAGAAAGGTTTTCGGCACAATTTTTATATACAATCCACATAATATCAAAGCGATAAAGCGCATAGCATGTTGTTCAGATCATACAATGAAGTCAAACAATATCACGAACGACAATTCTAAAGAGCTCGAGTTCTTAAACCCTGAAACCGAAGTTCGGGGTTGGGATCCCCAGTGGAGTCGCCAGAGCTGTCACACCTCCTTTTTACCACACACATACGTATAAACGTAAATGTGCCACTATTTAATACTACACCCCGAGAAGGGATATAATAATAACCAGTGAAGGAGTTTTTCCACTCAAAGGACAGTCGGAACGGGATCAATTTATTTAATTTTTCAGAGTCGCCACTTGGGAAAAATAATGGTGTCCCAAGTCACCGGTTTAATGCCGAACCGAGGAAATTGACTCTTAAAAATGTCTGCGAAGCAAAGATCCGGATAAGGAACTCTGTTAACCCGGGAGAAGGTGTTAGGCATTCCCGGGTTCCATGGTTTTAGCACGGTCGCTCAATTGTCGTTCTCGACTCTTGTTTGACTTAATCACAGATTTTAACAACATATAGTGCCTTTTACTTAAGTATTATTTTATGGAATTTGCGGCATTGCGAAAACACGCCTCGAGTCATACCGCAACCAGTACGCCTATGACTTTCGGTGTATTTCAGCTTTGCCGAGAATTGGATTTGAGTCGCACCAAGTGCACACTCGTTCGATGGAAAGTACATTAAAATCGTGCCCTAAAAAAATGTTTATCGGCTTTTGAGTCTTTTGGGAGAAGCTATGGAATTTGCTATTAGCTCTCCCGAGTCTACATTATGTTATTATTACTAAATGGGGGCCCCGCTTGTTTAGAGTCGGGCGAGGCTCGTCCCAAGTATTATTAAGGTTCAATCCTAATATTTAGCTATATTCTCTATGAATGTTTTTTCCTTAGCCGTATTATTACTCTAAGAATTCCAGGCCCGTATTATTTTCTTTCTCCACCAGGCCTAGGATTTTTGAATAATATTCAGGACAATACCACATAAGTCCAGGCCTTAATGACCTGGACCAAACTTAGGCTTAATGGCCTAGTGGATTCACGAACATAGTCCAGGCCTTCGCTGTGCAGCAGGCCCAGACCAGATGAACAGAGCAAGAATAGAAAACGTAAATTCACTGTACACATGATTGAGAGATGAAATCAAATATTTTTTATTAATCAGAAAGAGAGAAATCGATGCTCAAAGTACTAACTCTAATCAAATATATACCTGAGAGCTTATTAAACTGACTAACTCTGATTTAGACCTTTACTAATGGATTTACACGGTCATTTTATTGTTTACTAGTTGAGAGATTATGAAGCTAACTATATGTAAAGTTATGAAGACTATTTAAAGGTAAGACGAATAATTTACAACTATACTGCCAACCTACTGATTTTAATACAAATTGAACCTATTGATAATCTCCAAGCCAGTCTTGTCCTAATTGTTACTTCACTTATTCACTTTCAACTTTAAACTTGCTCAACTCTGGACAATTGACCTCTAATCATGCTAATTACATGAACAAGATTCGTAGTTCCGATTACTTGACTATAACAACTTGAGTATCCATATTTAAGTGATTCAATGCTTAGACACAACTACTCCACTGATTCTACTAGGACTTAGCTCCTTACAGTATTGTTAACTCAGTTATGTACAAACTTGAACTAACGTTTTTCTTCTTTAGGACTTACTTGTACTAAAATGCTGGTTCACATCATATGAACAACTAAGTGATTTTGGCTTATGAGACTACTGTGAAGAATTGTTAACGACTTAAACCATGATTTGCTGACTTATATTTTAAGGTTTTACCTATTTAACTAAGTGATATACTACTACTACTAATATACTAGCTATTACACGATTTTTGTTTGGTTTTCTGTTTTCCAGCTACTACATACTACTACAATGATAAGTTACAAACTTAAACTAATAATATTAAACTACAACTACATGACAACACATAATGTAATCTGGATCTCTCATTTTATTTCATCAATATCATCAATACAACTTCGATTGGACAGTAATGTACCTGAATCAAATGGAGAAAGCCAATGAGTCTAGGGGAATAGAAGCAAATAATCAGCAAAGATTCAGCAACAATGCAACAGTAGAGGATTGGATAGCAATGAGCCAAATAACACAGCAACAGCAAGTATGAATCAGCAAAGCAACAGGAAACCTAGACCAAACTCGAGCAGAATAACCCAACAAGTAAATAGAAATCAGCCAAGTTCTAACTCGAAAATCCCAGAAATCCTATTGCCCCTTGCTATATTTTTACTCTGAAACTTTATATTCAAAAGCCAGCCCTTAATACACTCTTTTTGAGAGTATATATAGGCATGGCAATGGGCTGAAAACTTGGGGAGAAAGTATGAGATTAATCTCACTTCTCCCCCTCTAAAATTTACTAAGGCCCCCAAATTAGTTAACCGAAATCCTTCCAGCATGTGCTGGAAAGGTTTAAATATTCCTTTTATGGGGTTTTTACTAATGTAGCCCTAAGGGTTAAAGATTTTTACAGATTTCCCATTTTAGAGAGACCATTATACCCTTAAATCTCTGCAAATTTGCAGAAATCAGAGGTACAAATGACTCCTTTACCCTCTTAGGTTCTAAATTATTTACCAAAACACTATTTCAAGTTCCTTATATGCCCTCAAAGACTTTGCTGATTTACCAGACCTGCCTAGGTCAAGTTTCAGCTTCTTTGGGACTTATTTAACTAATAGCCAGCCCTTGCATTGGTATTTAAGGGCTGGCCAGGTCTACTATTAAGAACTATTTTAATTTTAACCTATTTAGCTTAGTTCTAATTAGTTAAGACCACATTACTTCAATTTTAAACTAATTGCAGGACTAGCCTGCTTTATTAACTCTTTAAAAACTAGCCAGTCTCAAGTTGAGACTTGGCTTGGGTAATTAAATCCAATTGCTAAACAGTTGGGCCCAAAACCTTTGCAAGTTTGGCCACTTTAATGTTCAAGGCTCAAAAGAGAGCCTAGGCAAGTCTGCATTTGCAGATTTAGCCATTTTGCACAACCAGCCCTTTTTTAAGGTGGACTGTGTGTTAAGGCCTTATAGAGTTGGTCAACATTTTGCAAGGTTGACCACTCTTAGGCCAATTATTGCTTAATAACCTATTTTTTGTTCATTTAAGACTAATTAAACTAATTGCAGGATTAGCCTGCTTAATTGAGCTATTTAACTAATGGCCAGTCTCAAGTTGAGACTTAGCCTGGGCAATTGAAGCCCAATTGTTGAACATAGGCTGGGCTAAGGTCTTTGCAGACCTAGCCACCTAAGATTCAGGGCTCAAATAGAGCCTAGGCAAGTCTGCATTTGCAGACTTAGCCAGTCATTACACAACTAGCCACCTTCAAGTGTTGGCCGGTGTGAGGGACCTAACAGAGTGGATCAATTGCAAAATTAACCCCTCTTGGTCACTTATTTAATTTGTAGCCTATTTTTGTGATTTTCAGTTAATAACCCATTTAACAACTAGCCATTTTCATGGACCTAATGCTAGCAGCTATAACCAATTCCCCTAAAATATGATAGGCACTTAACAGTGTTCACACTAACATAGAACTATTGCAGGCTTAGCCATTTCAACATATAATTGCACACATAACCATATGAAACCAAACAATGTTTATCAACTAATTAAAATTCAGAAGAGAGGTTGGATAATGTTGAGTTTTAATCAGTCAGACTCACAAACTCAATCTCACATAGCAAAGTGTCAATTAACTTCAAATAGGCTTAGCCACAATCAATTCATGTCAGGTGACATACTGGAAAGAAACCCAAAACACTTAGCATTCATCGGCATAGACACTAAATTCTCATAAAACAGTCAACAGGGGAATAAAAACAGGACTTATTTTAAATAGGAGAGCAATGGACTAAGAATGGTAATCGAAATCCATTTTCAAGTACTAAGCCTAGTCTTAATATAAACATGAAGATGAAGAAGAGAAGGATATGGAGAACAGTGAAGAAAAACAGGAAAGTTCAATCAGGATGCTTCAAAAGCAACTCAATGTGAAGATGAAAAGAGAATAAAGCTAAGCTGATATTAGAACTAAGCATGCATGACAATAGGAGAAAGCTAGACCATGAAAGCTAAAAAGAGGCCCAGTTCTATCATAGATCATTAAAGCCAAAGGCAACAAGAGTGGTCATAGTAACTTAAGCCTGATTTTAAACAGAAGACAAAGATCAAAGGTCATGATTTTGCCATGAATCAGAACTCAACAGTTAAAATGATAAGGAAAAGATGAAATCTCTGAACTTAAAGCAAAGAACCATGAGGTCAACACATAACAAAACAAGAACTCTATCACTAACAGACCCAAAAGAAACATGTTATGAAACCTTATGACTTAATCATCAGAGACACATGCGAAAGATGTGAAAAATAAGAAACAACAGGTAAGAAACTTATAACTAACCATGCGAAGGAACTGGAGAGATTAATATGAAAAGAAAAGAGCAAATGGTAAGCAGAGAAATACAGAACCCTAAAACTAACATGCAAAACAACTAAGAAATATAGAAGAAATAACAACCACTAGAGAAAAGCGACACAGGAAAGACGAACTAGAGAACATAACCAAACATAACCAAATCATGGACAAAAGTGTTAAACAGAAACAAAAGAGAAGCAAGTAAAAATCCTATGACTAACATGTGAGACACACAATCAGAAAAGACATAAGAAACATGTAGAACATGAAAACATGAAGAAAAAGCAAAGAAAAATTAAGCACAGAAGGAAAGGGACTTAGCTTGGCGGGGTCTGTCCCCCAAGCTTCCTATTTCTTTTCTTTTTTTTCTCACTCTCTATCGAACTCTTTTCTTCTTTATTCTCTTTTTTTTCGTTTTCTTTTCTGACTTTCTTTTCTGTTTTCCATTGTTTGGCTTCAAGATGAGGCCTTTTGGGTTTTTGGTTTGCAGAGGGGTGTTTGGGGAGGGTAAAAGGTGTGGTCTTGATTGGGGTTGAAGTTCCGAGTCGCCGGAGTTAGGGTTTCGGCCACACTTTTTGGGATATTTGACGAGTTCCAGAGATATTCGAAGGGTGAGGGTGGTGTGGTTGAGTAGATCAGGGAAAGGGGGTTCTAATGGCATTGGTTTGGGGACGGTTCTCGTTGTTTGGGTGGTCACCGGCGAAGTTCCGGTGACCGGAGTTCTAAGGAAAGGGTCTATTTTTTTAAAGGTTTTGGTCATTTGAGTTGAAGACGGTGAAGAAGAGAAGAAGAGGGTGAGAGAAGTGGCCGGAGACCACCGTGGAGGGTGGTGGCCTCCATGACCGGCAGCGTTTCAGAAGCGATGAAGGAGATGATGAGGGAGAAGAAGAAGACCTCAAGGGCGACTAGGGTTGAGCTTTTGAGAAAATGGCCAAATTTCATAGACCAAAGCTTTATATAGCCGTGGAGATTGAGGTAATCTTGGCCGTCCATTTGATGGAGATCAACGGCCGTGGTTGACATTACTAAAACGACGCCGTCTCATTATAATCGAGACCCAAAGGCTTCATCCGTTGGATTAACTTAAACGGACGGTCTAGATCAGATCTCTGTATTAATTATCAAATAAAAAATCCACTAATATTCTCAACCGTCGGATCTGAGGCAACGGACGGCCGAGATCCTGCTAATGTGAAGGCCCTGGACTGGACCTGTTCCCAAATGTGTTTGGGCCTTCAATTATGAACTCACCTGGCCCAAATCAATTGACCCAATATATTTTTTTTATTTTCTGATTTTAATCAATTTTTATGTATTTTCTTTTATATTTTTTTTTCTTTTCTTTTATGGAATATTATAAAAACCTAATTTCCTACTTACTCAAATTATTTAGTATTTTTTGCAATTTTTCTACTATTTTTCCCTAATTTCCGCTATTTAACTATTTTTGGTGATTTTCTTCTTAAAACTAATTAATTAAAACAAAGTAATTACCTAGCCTAATTTTTTTTTGATTTTTCTAATTTCCATTTATTCAAACACACAAAGTATAGCTAATTTCAACCAAAGCAGGTAAATTGCACTCAAAAATATATTTATTTTATTTTTGGAATTAATTGCCCGGTGCAAAAATCACGTGCTCACAGCAGCTGCTTTGAAATTTCTCTCACAAGTTGTTCATACTTCCAATACGTCTTTACTAGAATTGCATCCACATGAAAATTTACGAAATTGTTGTTATCATCCCATTCTCTATTATGCTGGAGCAGAATTGGAAGACTTTCTATGATTCTAAAGTTATAATAACTTCTATGTCCAAATTGAATCTCAACAATTGAAATTTCAACAGTGTTCTTTCAACAAAACAACAACGAATTCAAACCTCTAGATCTCTATATCTCCAAACCTAGATTAGAATATTCAGTTAAAATCCAAAAGTTTAGCTCCGAAATCAAAATGAAATCAACAGCGTAATCAAAATCTGGAGAGAACAGTGAAATCAAAATTTAAAGAGAAGAGCGAAATCAAAATCTGAAGAGACCAGCGAAATTAAAATTCAAATAGCATCTTACTGCTCTTATTGCTCTTCAATTTTGTGGAAATTCAAATAACTTCTGCATTTTTCGTACTTTGTGAGCAGCTTCTACATTTTTTTAAGGTAGGGCATTAAATTAGTACGTTTGTGGGTAGTTATTTTGTTATTGCCGCTTATTTTTATTAAATAGGTAGGAGTTGAAATTATTTAATAGGTAGAATTCTTTAATGGGTAGTGTAGGGTAAATAGTTTCACTATAATAGGTAGTCATGTCTTTCTCCCATTAAAAAATCCGACTAGGCTTGGTTTGATTCAGTTTGGTATTGAGTAAAAATTTTGAATCAAACCGACATATAAATATATAATTTTTATATTTTTTTAAAGATTTTATATAGATTTTTTTAAAAAAAAATATCTAAAAATATTTAGAATTCTCTTGCGAGATATAATATTTAATAGTATATGAAGTGCTCCATATTTATTAATCTTAAATAATGAGCTGTATGATCACTTTCTCATCAAGCATTACTGATGCGTCAATCTCTTTGTTCTTCCATATTCATATCATATGTTAAGATCTAATAAATTGTTATATCTTTTCGGATGTGAATGATCATTATTATTTAGGTATCATATTTATTTTTTTATGTTTAATGACTAAATTTGGTTAACCTTGAAAGTGTTCATCAACGAGATATTATTGTCACACGACTAAAAAAATAACTATTATGTATTACTAAGAAAATATTCTCATAAGAATATTTTAATAGATAATATATTTGTCAATTTTATTATATTTTTACTAAACATATATTTATTTATAAAAAATTTAACGAAGTAAGATTGCAATAATATTTAAGTAACAAAAAATTCAAAAATTCTGACAAAACTGAACCAATCCAAACTGATAGGGTTGTTTTTGTTTGGTTTTAATAAAATCCAAACCAACCTGGTCCATATATACCCCTACTTGTGAATATATACTTTTGTCTTTTGTTACTCTATCGTGGGGGTGGCATGTGAGCCGGTCCGGCCCAAAACGGGCCAAGTGGACCGGTCTAAATGATCCTTGGCCCGGGCAGATCCCGGACTAAATGGTTTTTTGTAGGAACCGGCCCACGAACCCATGGTCCTAGGCTGAACGGGCCGGGTCCGTAGACTAAATAGGCTAAGTGGATCCAACGACTAAATATTAAATTTTTAAAAATAAAAATAAATAGAAATTTGAGACAAAAAGATATTAAAAAAATATCTAAGGAAGTGCCTTATGAATTTGATTAGAATTGTGATCAAAACTTTTTAATTCAAATTTAAAGACAAAAATATAGTAAAGATATTCAAAGCAATGCTTTGTAATTTTATTATAATATTAAAAAAAATGGCAATATCTTTCTTAGTCTTCATCCCCTATATGGAATGAGCACAACAATGTGCTAATACTACCATTGAGAAAAGAAAGAAACTAATCAAGATGTGTCAAAATACAAGTTACATAATACATACTAATTTTTGTTTATACAAATTACATGGTATTTCTTACAAACTTCATAAATCCCTCAAGGTCCGGAGGAATTTTTGTTGGTGGTGGTGAAAAATAGTTTGGTCATTACCATTTCCATTGTCGGGCGAAGCAACATCCTACACAAGTTCAGCTAGTATTTCTTCGTAAGCTTCGTGTTCCTCTGGTTGTGATTCAGCAAGTCAAAAATTTCTTCTTTTCGAATGGATCCAATTTTTGAAAAGTACGAATTTTTTTAGCTCTCGCTCATAGACGCTCTACAATTACCAAGTTGAAGTCTTGCTTGACTAAAAGTGCTCTCCAATGACTTCAAACTTATTTTGTCGTGAAAAATTATTACTACTAAAATTTTGAGAACCCCTAAGCCCTGCCCAAGCACTAAGTGCTCTTACTCCCGCATTTCTTTTAGCTGATTGAGAATTAGAAGAAGAAGGAGTAGGAATATTTGGTCTAGCATGATTTAATGCAACTTGATAAGCATTATAAATAATTTGAGTATTTATTCTAATTGAGGCTATTGCTTCCGGAAGTTGAGGCAACTCATTTCTTCGAGTGCTAAACCATTATAAATAGTTTCATACCAACATTGAGGACCTCCTAATTTCATACAAGGGTTTAACAAAGTAGCAACACCATAAATAGTCCAGAAATGGAAAAAATATTTTTTAAAATATTTTTAAAACTTTTTTATAGAATCAATAGCAAGTTTATAACTTTTCTACCATTTGAAAAATGAGCAAACAAATTTGCAAGTTCTGCAATATAAACTAAGCAGTTAGAAATAGTAGGATAATATTGCCTCAAAACTTCATTTGCAGCAATATAAAATTTTTATAAAAAATCAACAAGCATTTTAAAATTAGCCCAATTCTCATTCACAAGGTGCTCATCATCATCACTTACATGTGTCATAAACGTTGATTTTATGGAGTTTCTATATTCATATGCAACAATCAAACTTTCATACATATAATTCCATCAAGTTGGACAAGGTTTAGGAACATTTCTTTCTCTTAGGCCACATTCATCGCATCTTTTAAAATATTTTCTAAGTCTACTTCTACGGTTTGAATAAAAATCCCAGTTAAGAGATAACCTTTTCAATTTGAATATTTAAAATCCTCGTACCATCACCCACAATTAAATGGTAAATATGACAAATACATCTAACATGAAAAATATTACTAAATGCAGGATGTAGCATAACGGTAAGCGAGTCTATAGCATTTGTGTTATTAGTAGTATTATCCATTAAAACTGATATTATTTTATCAGTAATGCAAATATATCTGTAAATATTTGTAATTGTGCTAGTAATAAACTGACATGTGTGATGTGCATTAATTATTTTATAAGCAATTATGCGATTTTGCATTATCCAATCATCACCAATCCAATGACTGGTAACATTAATGTAATTTCAGTCATTATCACTTCTACCAATATCAGTTGTAATAGCAACACGATAATTTATATGAGTAAATAAATAGCGTAAATATTATTTATATTCATACTTATATTTATAAATGTCGCTCTTTGCGGTTGTGCGAGTAAATCTTTACAAGTAAGATTAAAAAATTCTAATATAATATACAAATGAATGGTCAGAAGAAAAGTTATAGGTTAAGCACATAAAATTTTGTCATTTTTGCTAATTCTTCCCAATCTTTTTTTGGATCATAATATAAAATACTACCTGTTACAGTGTTAATTCCCGGTTAAAATTGATTTGAACCGGTACTAAGGTCAGCCTAACTAGGACTAGGTACACTTTTTCACTCGGCCAAAGCTTTCAGATATTCATATTTGAATTTATCTTTAGGGTATTTTTTTATGTGCCTAGTCAAATTCCCCCCACCCCCGGGCGATCCAAAATATTTAAAAGCTAACTACATACCACAAGTTTTACACTTAGCCTTATTTTATTTGAGTAAAAGATGGCCAAACTTGAGATGTTTCCATCCGTTTGGTAGGTTGTATTGAAAAAGTAGGGGCGGTAATAGGAGTATCAGATGGGTCATCATTTAGATTAGCAGGGTTATCACTAGTTGGGTTAACATCAGGAACATGACTAGTGGGTGTATCATCATCTAGTTGAGTTTCATCAAGATCAATATCTTCATCACCATTTTCATCAATAGTATTATAATTGTTAGAACACAAAACACTCGTTAATTCATGGTCTAATTGTTCACCGGCTGCACTATGGGGTTTTGTTCGAGGAGCTAGGGGCAGGGGAGGAGGAACATCATGACCACTAGATTTGCGACGATTCTTGAATTTTTCTTTATTCTTATTTTTACCAATTTTTTTTTAAGGAAGCCATCTTAATTAATCAAGTAATATCAAATAAATAAAACAAACAAAACTATAATATTAAGACTTAAGAGTTGGAATGAGTTTACCGAATTGACGAACAACTTATTGAAAATTATTTAACGTTGAAGACTTGAAGACTTCAATTCACCAACTTCACAGTTTTTTCCATAAACTGTAATAAGCTCAATATATATTTTTTTATTTTTGAAATAAAGTAAGCAATAGTAGCAAGCACGGAAAAAAATTAGAGAGAGATTGTGATAGATTGATATTTTTGTAAGAAAAATGAAAGAATGAGGGGCATAGTTGAAAATAGGGAAAAGTGTAATTATAAAAAGTTTGGGGAGAGGGGGGCATGGGTTAAATGGTTATTTTCTAAATAGCCAACGGCTATTTTATTTAAAGCCAAACAGTTGTTTCTTAAATAGCCAAATAGCTACTTTTTTATTAAAAAAATTATCGTTGGGCCCAGTCCCGGTCCTAACTGTTCAAAGCCATGAACTGACTCATGAGACCGGTCCAAGCCCACTTTTACCAGTCCTACTGGTCCCAACCCACCTAGTCCACTTAGCCCGTTAGGCCCGCAGTTCTGGGCCAGTTCCGATGCCGGACCAGCCTACTTGTGAAACCTGAATTAGTAGAGAAGGATATTAAGTAAGGAAACTTACACAACTTTTCCAATAAATCCCAACTTACCAACCTCTAGCCATTAATCATAGACTTACCAAAACTAGCCAACAAAAATTGAAAAACCAAATAATGGGGTTCTTTCTCTCAAAGAACACATGCTAAAATCATCTTCTATATTTTTAAGCGTGATTAGCAACAATAGATACAAGACTGAAAGGAAATTTCATGGACGGAGTAGCAAATAAGGTGATGAAATATAAAATCTATACAATATTCCAAAAATCTAAATAAAAGGGGAACTTTTTCTATGAGTATAGTTGAAATTCATTGAAAAAATATAGATAAGTCAATAATCAAAATTTTAGGAAGATTGGAGGTGATTTGGACTGGTTTTGTATCGAGATTTGTAATTAAGTCGAGTTCAAAAAAACATTCTACGGCACATGTATCAAACATGTATCACGCATGTATCTCTCATACAAGTATACATGTGTCACGACCCAAACCCTGGTCGTGATGGCGCCCAACACAATGCTAGGCAAGCCCGACCATATTATCCCTTTATCCAGCCAATTATTAAATAAATTAAACTTAAACAGTAGTTAGTCATAACAGGTGATAATCGAAACGTCAAAACATACAAAATACGGTCCCAAACATATCGTGGTGTCACGAGACCGAGCCTCTACAGAATAGCATCCTAATACAACCAAGTCTAGACAAATAGGAAATCGACAAGATGATAAAGAAGGAGAAAACAAGCTCTGCGGACGCTGGCAGCTACCTCGTAATCTCCGCACAAACAGTTGCGATAGCACAACTGCCCTCCTAATCCTGTATATCTGCACACACAAAAATGCGGGGAGTGGGGTGAGTATATTTCAACTCAGTGAGTAACAATAATAAACAACGACTGGAAGTGAGAACACCTGTACTATCACTATACAGTTCTAAGGGCAACCTTCACAAGTACGTCATCACTATAGTAGTACTTTAACCTCCAATCTACGTTTATCTCTACAAGATTCCACACTGAACTAACCCTCGCTCGTACCCCTACGGTGTACGGCCATCTCGACATATAAAGGCACATACTTATATCTATAATGTATAAGTATCTAAGTAAATAGTAGGATATGATTAAGTATAATGCTGCGGCGTGCAGCCCGCTCCAATACATATACTGCTGCGGCGCGCAGCCCGTTCCATTTAACGTCGACGGCGCTCACTGGGGGTGTATACAGACTTCGGAGGGGCTCCCTAGGCCCAAGCGCTATGGTGCTATGGCGTGCAGCCAGGTCCACCATATATCACTGCGGCGTGCAGTCCGATCCAACATATATACTGCTGCGGCGTGCAGCCCGATCCCATAATATACCAGCGCTCACTGGAATGTGTGCAGACTCAGACTCCGAAGGGGCTCCTACAGCCCAAGCGCAATAATACTGCGGCGTGCAGTCCGTCCCACATGTATATTACATGTATATCACATGTATATTACTGCGGCGTGCAGTCCGATCCAATATAGGTATCTATATACATAATACCTCATAATGGGTCCTCGACCCTAACCCAGTCAGTATGCACTTGGCCTCTCAGGCCCAATATAATATATCACAATGGGTCCTTGACCCTGTCTCGGTTAATATAGACTTGGCCTTTCGGGCCCAATATAACATCTCATAGTGGGTCCTTGACCCTATCTCATCTCAATCGGTATAGACTTGGCCTTTCAGGCCCACTCAGCTAGAACAGAGAATTCCACCCTAGATAATCTCTCTCAATGTACACATCTAGTACGAGCTCATATTATGCTATACGGCTAGAGCTACGGCTGAGTGTATGTTTCCAACATGATATAAGGGTCACCTAGCTCTATAGGTTCCCTAATGCTCTACAGATCGGCACAAGGCCCCAAACATGGCTATTAGCCCAATGGTACGGTTATAACATTATTAACAGTTGTACAACACAGTATTCTATTAGCCGGGAAGGACTAAGTCCGAACCCCCTATCACAATGTTACCACGCCCGTCATAGAACGCGTGTCTCATCTCAATATAGCACTGTAAAGTGCTAGTACGGGGTTTCAAACCCTCAGTGCATTGTTTACTACTACCACTCACCTCGAACCGGTAGAAGCTTCAATCCGCCTTGCGCTTGCCTCGCAAATCAATCTCCTCGGATGCCAAATCTGCTCAAAGTCATAGAGAATGCATCAATATACGCTAATTTCACGAAATTCATTCGAAATAACCCAATTTATATCAAAACCCACAAGTTGTCAAAACCCGACTTTTGGTACACTTGTCGAAAAATTACAAAATTTACATATTCGGAATCCTCATCTCGATACGAGTCTAGGCATATAAATTTTACCAAAATCGGACTCCATTTGCCCACTCAAATCAGTGTTTTTCTTAAATTTAGGCCTAGGGCTCAAACCCACCTTAAATCTTCCATTTACAAGGATTTAACCAAGGATTTCATGTTAAAATGATGTAATTAAGCCACAAAACTTACCTCCAACGAATCCCCGATGAATTACCAGCAATTCCCGTGAGTTTCTCTCCCTAGAACTCAAAAATGGCGTTTTGGGTTAATGAACCCGAGAGCCCTCTGTTCTGTGATTTTAATTCACTGCCAGACGATTTTACCCTACGCGTTCGCGATGGTCTCCACGCGAACGCGATGCCTTGCTCCGTTCCTTCATCGCGAACGCGACGTAAAGTCACGCGTTCGCGAAGACCAATCTTCCTAGCCCGGATTTTTTTCCTCTACGCGTTCGCGTCCCATACCACGCGAACGCGATGCTTCGTCTTTTCCTCTTACGCGTCCGCGTCCTTCACCCACGCGAACGCGATGCGTTCCAACCTTCTCCTTCGCGAACGCGGCATGTTACCTCGCGAACGCGATGGCCAACTGGCCCCAGCCTACGCGAACGCGGCGGTGCCCTCGCGAACGCGATGACCATTTTCCCTCAGCCTACGCGAACGCGGGCCTAGCCCTCGCGAACGCGAAGGCTTAACTGGTGCCCAGTGGTCTGCAATTTACAGCAGACCATTCCTTGTTCCAAAGTGCCGGATGATGGTCCGGATTCACCCCGAGGGCCCCGGGACCCCAACGAAAACCACCAACATACCCCAAAACACGATACGAACTTGTTCCAATCATAAAAACACCATCCTAAACATCAAAATCACCAATTACACACGGATTCAAGCCTAAATTTCTTAAAACTTTCCGAATTACACATTTGATGAAAAACCCGACCAAACGACGTCCGAATGACCCTGAAATTTTGCAGGCACATCCAAAATCACCTAACGGAGCTACTGCAGCTGTCGGAATTCCATTCCGACTCCCGGATCAAAATCTCACCTACCGTTCGGATTTCGCCAAAATTCAACCTTAGCCAATTCAAGCCTATTTCTACACCGGGCCTCCAAATTCAATTCCGATCGCTCCCCTAAGTCATAAATCACCTTCCGGAACTAACCGAATCATCGGAATCCGATTCCGAGCCCTCTAACCAAATAGTCAACTCCGGGTTGACTTTCCTTATTCAAGCTTCCTCCAAAAAGGCTATATGCCTCATTTCCAATTTAATTTCACTCCTAACTCCCCCGATAGACTCTAACACTTATATAAAAGCATGAATTATGTAATTACAACATAACGGGGTGGTAATTCCCGTGACGACGGGCCGGGTCGTCACATTCTCCCCTCTTAAGCAAACGCTCGTCCTCGAGCGGGTCAAGAAACATACCTGAAGTCTCAAATAGCTGAGGGTATCTGCTCCGCATCTCCCGCTCAACCTCCCAAGTAGCCTCCTCCACGGGTCGACCTCTCCACTGAACCTTAACCGATGCAATCTCCTTGGACCTCAATTTTCTCACCCGACGACCCAAAATAGCAATAGGCTCCACATCATAGGACAGATCACCATCAAGCTGGATGGTACTGAAGTCTAATACATGAGACGGATCTCCAATGTACTTCCGGAGCATAGACACATGGAATACTGGATGAACGCTGGATAAGCTGGGTGGCAAGGCTAACTCATATGCCACCTCTCCAACTCTCCCGAGTATCTCAAAAGGGCCAATATACCTGGGACTCAACTTACCTTTCCTCCCGAACCTCATGACACCCTTCATAGGTGAAACCTTCAACAATACTCTGTCACCAACCATGAAAGACAACTCTCGAACTCTACGGTCCGCATAACTCTTCTGGCGAGACTGTGTTGTACGAAGCCTCTCCTGGATTAACTTTGCTCTATCCAGAGCATCCTGGACTAACTCAGTCCCTATCAATCTAACCTCGCCAGGCTCAAACCATCCCACGGGAGATCTACACCGTCTGCCATACAATGCCTCGTACGGGGCCATCCTGAATACTCGACTGGTAGCTGTTGTTGTAGGCAAACTCAGCAAGTGGTAAGAATTCATCCCACGAACCACCAAAATCAATCACACGTGCCCGCAACATATCCTCCAGGATCTGAATAGTACGCTCAGACTGCCCGTCTGTCTGGGGGTGAAATGCTGTACTCAACTCAACCCTCGTACCCATCTCTCGCCGAAATGCTCTCCAAAACTGAGAAGTGAACTGAGTGCCTCTGTCAGATATAATAGACACTGGGACCCCATGCAACCTGACAATCTCCCGAATAAAGATCCATGCCAACCGCTCCGATGAGTAAGTAGTACTAACTGGGATGAAATGTGCGGACTTAGTCGGCCGATCAACAATCACCCATACAGAATCAAACTTCCTCGCTGTCCGAGGTAGCCCAGGTAACAAAATCCATGGTGATCCTCTCCCATTTCCACTCGGGAATAACCATACGCTGAAGAACACCGCCCGGTCTCTGATGCTCATATTTGACCTGCTGGCAATTGAGGCACTTAGCTACATGCCTAACAATATCCATCTTCATTCTCCTCCACCGGTAGTGCTGTCTCAAGTCTTGGTACATCTTTGCGGCACCCTGGGTGAATAGAGTACCGCGAACTGTGTGCCTCCTCAAGTATCAACTCCCGCAAACCATCAACATTGGGCACACATATACGGCCTTGCATCCTCAAAACACCATCACTGTCGATAGTCACATCTCTGACATCATTATGCTGCACTCTGTCCTTAAGGACAAGCAAATGTGGGTCATCATACTGTCGCTCTCTGATGCGATCATATAAGGAAGATCGAGAAACAATACAAGCCAACACTCGACTCGGCTCCGAAATATCTAATCTCGCTAGCCGATTGGCTAGGGCCTGAACATCATAAGCAAATGGCCTCTCCCCAACTGGGATGAAAGCAAGGCTGCCCATGCTAACCGCCTTCCGACTCAAGGCATCGGCCACCACATTGGCCTTCCCGGATGATACAAGATAGTGATATCATAGTCCTTAAGCAACTCCAACCACCTCCGCTGTCTCAAATTAAGGTCCTTCTGTCTGAATAAGTGCTGAAGTCTGCGATGATCCGTGAACACCTCACATGAGACACCATACAGGTAATGCCTCCAAATCTTCAAGGCATGAACTATGGTCGCTAGCTCCAAATCATGAACGAGGGTAGTTCTTCTCGTGGGGCTTCAGTCGACGAGAGGCATAAGCGATGACCCTACCCTCTCGCATCAACACACAACTAATGCCCACTCACGAGGCATCACAATATACGATATAAGAACCCTGAAGCCGTCGGTAGAATCAAGGCCGAGTGCGTGGTCAGGCTGTCTTGAGCTTTCGAAAGCTCTCCTCGCACTCCTCGGACCATAAGAAAGGAACACCGTTCTGAGTCAATCTAGTCAAGGGTGAAGCAATAGAAGAGAACCCCTGAACGAATCGGCGATAATACCCTGCCAATCCCAGAAAGCTACGGATCTCAGTAACTGAGGTCGGTCTGGGCCAACTCTGCACTGCCTCGACCTTCCTCGGATCTACATGAATACCATCACAGGACACCACGTGCCCTAAGAATGCCACGGACTCAAGCCAGAACTCACATTTGGAGAACTTGGCATACAGCTTCTCCTCTCTCAATCTCTGCAATACTATACTCAAGTGCCGAGCATGCTCCTCCCGGCTACGAGAGTAGACAAGTATGTCATCAATGAATACGATCACAAATGAATCAAGATACGGCCTGAATACTTTGTTCATCAGATGCATAAATGCTTTTGGGGCGTTGGTTAGCCCGAAAGACATCACGAGGAACTCATAGTGACCATATCTGGTTCCTGAATGCGGTCTTCATAATGTCGGACTCTCTAATCTTCAGCTGAGTGGTAGACTGAACGAAGATCAATCTTCGAGAACACCCTAGCTCCCTGGAGGTCGATCAAATAAATCATCAATACGAGGAAGAGGATACTTATTCTTCATCGTTACTTTGTTTAGCTGCCTATAGTCAATACACATTCTCATAGATCCGTCCTTTTTCTTAACGAACAGGACTGGTGCAACCCCACGGCGACACACTCGGCCGAATAAACCCCTTATCTAGGAGTTCCCGGAGCTGCTCCTTCAATTCCTTCAACTCAGCTGGTGCCATACGATACGGAGGAATAGAAATAGGCTGAGTGCCCGGCACCAAGTCAATGCCAAAATCAATATCCCTGTCCGGCGGCATGCCGGCAGGTCTGAGGGGAATACATCTGGAAAATCCCTCACAATGGGAACAGAATCAATACTGGGGGTCTGGGCCTCGAACTTCCGTACAAATGCTAAATAAGAGAGACATCCCTTCCCGACCATTCGTTGGGCCTTGAGGAAAGATATTACCCTGCTAGGTACATACTCGGTCGTGCCTCGCCACTCGATCCTCTGAATGCCCGGCATAGCCAAAGTGACTGTCTTAGCATGACAGTCGAGAATAGCATGACATGGAGATAGCCAGTCCATGCCCAATATAACATCAAAATCAATCATGCTGAGAAGCAACAGGTCCACTCGGGTCTCCAGACCTCCAATAGTGACCAAACAGGACCGGTATACGTGGTCCACAACAATAATATCCCCTACCGGGGTAGATACATGCACTGGCAGCTCAAGACTCCCTCGGGTCATAAACAAATATGAATCAAAATGGGACGAGACATAAGAATAAGTAGAAGCCGGATCAAATAGAACTGAGGCATCTCTACTGTAGACTGAAATCGTACATATGATAATTGCATCAGATGACTCAGCCTCAACCATGGATGGAAAAGCATCGCACTGGGGGCTGGGCCCCACCACTCTAAACCATATCTTTAGGACGGCCTCCTACTAGTTGGCCTCCACTTCTAAGTAGAAGGACCAGATGACGAGGGCTGCCCCCTCTGCTGATAAGATCTGGAAACAAGACGAGGACACTCCCTACGGTGATGCCCAAACTCTCCGCACTCGTAGCAACTCCCCGGTGCTGGGTACTGAGACTGATAAGGACCTCTGGCGCTGGAATGGCCAGCTGATGAACTAGGCCGAGATGAACCCTGAGCGGATGGGGCCTGTGAAGAACTCTGAGCTGGCATGGCACTGAGAGCTGGCTGGCTCTGGTGCGAACCCCTGATAATCCTGTCTAGGAGACCATCTGCGACGATCTGAGCGTCTCGACTGCGAAGACCTGAAAGAGCGACCTCGGCTCTGCTGACTCTGGCCTCTGGTCTGTGTGCCACTGGAACTAGCTGCTCCTCGAGGCCTCTTGGCCTCCCTCTCATCCCGCTCCCTGCGACGATCCGTCTCAATGTCGCGAGCAATATCCACAGCATCCTCAAATGTACGACTCAAAACCCTCTCCCGAGTCATCAGAATACGAATGGGGTAAATGAGGCCGTCCACGAAGCGCCCAATCCTCTCTCTGTCGGAATGAACCAACCACGGTGCATATCCGGACAACTCTGTAAACCTGATCTCATACTCTGACACTGACATGTCCCCCGACGGAGACCCTCAAACTGCCTACGCATCTCCTCTCTCCGAGATCGAGGCACCCATTTCTCCAAGAACATAGTGGAGAACTCCGGCCATGATAGTGGTGCTTCCCCTGCCGGCTGCGGCGCTCATAAGCCTCCCACCAAGCAAGGGCTGGTCCCTGAAAACTGAAAGGTAGTAAAAGATACCCCACCGGACTCCAATATCCCTGCTGTACGAAGCATCCGACGGCACTTATCCGGAAAACCTTGGGCGTCCTCGCCGGAGCACCAGTGAACACCGGAGGAGATAACCTGGTGAACCTCTCGAGACGACGCCGCTCGTCGTCCGTCATGGTTGGGACCACTGTCCCCCGAATCGATCTGTTGGCCGAACCGGAACCACGGTCGAACGCGGAGGAGCCTTCGGTGTCCGTATGCCCGCACTGCGCGGCTCCGGAGTGCGTCTTTGCGGGGGTCCGATGACCACCCCGATCCCCGATGCAGCTGCTGCGGTAGTAGCCGAAACCGCTCGTGCTAGAGCCGGTGCGGACTGCTAGTGTCCGAGCCGGGGTCTCCTGTAGACCCGGAATAGCAATGGGCACAGCTGGTGCCCGATCTGGTGCTGCTGGCACCTCTGCAATTGGGGGCTGTGGGTCAGCTGGCACTGCCTCAGCTGCCCCAACTCCGCCACGACCGCGACCGCGTCCACGGCCTCTAGTAGGTGGTAGTGGTGGTCGTCCTCCACGTCCGGATGATCGAGTTCTCGCCATCTGCGAGAGAATAGAATGTCAAAGTTCAGTTCAAGTCAAAAGTAATCGCACGACAAGAATTCCAAGAATTGAAACTTTCCTAAAAGGTTTGCAGCCTACCGAGGATAAGTACAGGCGTCCCCGTACCGATCCACGAGACTCTACTAAACCGGCTCAAGACTCGTGAGACCTGTTAACCTAGGCTCTGATACCAACTTGTCACGACCCAAACCACGGTCGTGATGGCGCCCAACACAATGCTAGGCAAGCCCAACCAAATTATCCCTTCAACCAGACAATTATTAAATAAATTAAACTTAAACAGTAGTTAGTCATAACAGGTGATAATCGAAACGTCAAAACATACAAAATACGGTCCCAAACATATCGTGGTGTCACGAGACTGAGCCTCTACAGAATAGCATCCTAATACAACCAAGTCTAGACAAATAGGAAATCGACAAGATGATAAAGAAGGAGAAAACAAGCTCTGCGGACGCTGGCAGCTACCTCGTAATCTCCGCAAAAGTAGATATGGATCAGCAGCTAAAATGTCTCAACTGCTCTCGGGCACCTGTGGATCTGCACCAAAAAGTGCAGGGGAGTGGGGTGAGTATATTTCAACTCAGTGAGTAACAATAATAAATAATAGCTGAAAGTAAGAACTCCTGTGCTATCACTTAGCAGTTCTAAGGCAACCTTCACAAGTACGTCATCACTATAGTAGTACTTTAACCTCCAATCTACGTTTATCTCTACAAGATTCCACACTGAACTAACCCTCGCTCGTACCCCTACGGTGTACGGCCATCTCGACATATAAAGGCACATACTTATATCTATAATGTATAAGTATCTAAGTAAATAGTAGGATATGATTAAGTATAATGCTGCGGCGTGCAGCCCGCTCCAATACATATACTGCTGCGGCGCGCAGCCCGCTCCATTTAACGTCGACGGCGCTCACTGGGGGTGTATACGGACTTCGGAGGGGCTCCCTAGGCCCAAGCGCTATGGTGCTATGGCGTGCAGCCAGGTCCACCATATATCACTGCGGCGTGCAGTCCGATCCAACATATATACTGCTGCGGCGTGCAGCCCGATCCCATAATATACCAGCGCTCACTGGAATGTGTGCAGACTCAGACTCCAAAGGGGCTCCTACAGCCCAAGCGCAATAATACTGCGGCGTGCAGTCCGTCCCATATGTATATTACATGTATATCACATGTATATTACTGCGGCGTGCAATCCGATCCAAAATAGGTATCTATATACATAATACCTCATAATGGGTCCTCGACCCTATCCCAGTCAGTATGTACTTGGCCTCTCAGGCCCAATATAATATATCACAATGGGTCCTTGACCCTGTCTCAGTTAATATAGACTTGGCCTTTCAGGCCCGATATAACATCTCATAGTGGGTCCTCGACCCTATCTCATCTCAATCGGTATAAACTTGGCCATTCAGGCCCACTCAGCTAGAACAGGGAATTCCACCCTAGATAATCTCTCTCAATGTACACATCTAGTACAGGCTCATATTATGCTATGCAGCTAGAGCTATGGCTGAGTGTATATTTCCAACACGATGTAAAGGTCACCTAGCTCTATAGGTTCCCTAATGCTCTACAGATCGGCACAAGGCCCCAAACATGGCTATTAGCCCAATGGTACGGTTATAACATTATTAACAGTTGTACAACACAGTATTCTATTAGCCGGGAAGGACTAAGTCCGAACCCCCTATCACAATGTCACCACGCCCGTCATAGAACGCGTGTCTCGTCTCAATATAGCACTGTAAAGTGCTAGTACGGGGTTTCAAACCCTCAGTGCATTGTTTACTACTACCACTCACCTCGAACCGGTAGAAGCTTCAATCCGCCTTGCGCTTGCCTCGCAAATCAATCTCCTCGGATGCCAAATATGCTCAAAATCATAGAGAATGCATCAATATACGCTAATTTCACGAAATTCATTCGAAATAACCCAATTTATATCAAAACCCACAAGTTGTCAAAACCCGACTTTTGGTACACTTGTCGAAAAATTACAAAATTTACATATTCGGAATCCTCATCTCGATACGAGTCTAGGCATATAAATTTTACCAAAATCGGACTCCATTTGCCCACTCAAATCAGTGTTTTTCTTAAATTTAGGCCTAGGGCTCAAACCCACCTTAAATCTTCCATTTACAAGGATTTAACCAAGGATTTCATGTTAAAATGATGTAATTAAGCCACAAAACTTACCTCCAACGAATCCCCGATGAATTACCAGCAATTCCCGTGAGTTTCTCTCTCTAGAAGTCAAAAATGGAGGTTTCATGAATGAACCCGAGAGCCCTCTGTTCTGTGATTTTAATTCACTGCCAGACGATTTTACCCTACGCGTTCGCGATGGTCTCCACGCGAACGCGATGCCTTGCTCCGTTCCTTCATCGCGAACGCGACGTAAAGTCACGCGTTCGCGAAGACCAATCTTCCTAGCCCGGATTTTTTTCCTCTACGCGTTCGCGTCCCATACCACGCGAACGCGATGCTTCGTCTTTTCCTCTTACGCGTCCGCGTCCTTCACCCACGCGAACGCGATGCGTTCCAACCTTCTCCTTCGCGAACGCGGCATGTTACCTCGCGAACGCGATGGCCAACTGGCCCCAGCCTACGCGAACGCGGCGGTGCCCTCGCGAACGCGATGACCATTTTCCCTCAGCCTACGCGAACGCGGGCCTAGCCCTCGCGAACGCGAAGGCTTAACTGGTGCCCAGTGGTCTGCAATTTACAGCAGACCATTCCTTGTTCCAAAGTGCCGGATGATGGTCCGGATTCACCCCGAGGCCCCCGGGACCCCAACGAAAACCACCAACATACCCCAAAACACGATACGAACTTGTTCCAATCATAAAAACACCATCCTAAACATCAAAATCACCAATTACACACGGATTCGAGCCTAAATTTCTTAAAACTTTCCGAATTACACATTTGATGAAAAACCCGACCAAACGACGTCCGAATGACCTGAAATTTTGCAGGCACATCCAAAATCACCTAACGGAGCTACTGCAACTGTCTGAATTCCATTCCGACTCCCGGATCAAAATCTCACCTACCGTTCGGATTTCGCCAAAATTCAACCTTAGCCAATTCAAGCCTATTTCTACACCGGGCCTCCAAATTCAATTCCGATCGCTCCCCTAAGTCACAAATCACCTTCCGGAACTAACCGAATCATCAGAATCCGATTCCGAGCCCTCTAACCAAATAGTCAACTCCGGGTTGACTTTCCTTATTCAAGCTTCCTCCAAAAAGGCTATATGCCTCATTTCCAATTTAATTTCACTCCTAACTTCCCCGATAGACTCTAACACTTATATAAAAGCATGAATTATGTAATTACAACATAACGGGGTGGTAATTCCCGTGACGACGGGCCGGGTCGTCACAACATGTGATACACAATTGATACAAATATGATACACAAATGATATACAGTGTGATACACATATCATTATTTTTCATGTTTAGCTTTACTTCAAATTTTTAATTCAAACCACCTCAAAACTTCACCAAATCATCCCAAAACTGAGATTCAAGCTCCTTAAGTTGTGCCCAATCAATTCTAATAATACTCACTCAAAAAAGCAAAAATATGATATTCTTTTGTTATAAATAGCTAATTGGCTAATTTGACTGATATTAGTAATATTTTATCAATTTGACAATTTTTATCATGAGCTACTTATAAATGGATATAACTGTCAATTTCCTTATTCAGTACTTTTAGTATAGCTCAGCTGCATTTTGCATCAGTTCCTTTAACGGGAAAAAGGGTAGCGGGAACAAGAGATATAATATCACTAATTATTTTTTCATTCAAAAATAAAAAATAAAAAAGGAGCAGCTGATGAAAGATTGTTTTCTAAAAATTATTCTCTCAACACATAAAACAGATTATATCTGTTGAGGATTGGGACAGTTGGCTACTACTAACAAAGATAGATGATTGGAGAAGTGGTCCTATCTCCAATTTTATTAGATGGATAGATGATAACGAGACTCAGTTTTATTAGCTCTGAAAATGGAAAATTATGGTAAAAAAATATTTTCCTTCAAATGAGCCTTAAGTTCATCAAGGAGAAATGAAAAGACATCAGAGGCCAAAAAAGTAAAAGAAAACATGGTCTTGAGTCTTGACTCTTGTGAGAAGAAAAAAAGAAAAGGAAATTGTCTTGAGTTGTTATCAAGGCTGCTAGCTCCATTTTTTTTAAAGATGATATCTTACGAGATTAGACGGAATTAGAAATGAACAATTGAACTAATTAGATTATGAATTCTTCGTTAATATGTTTGAAATTTCATTTTATAGGTTATTGACGTGAAAATAGCACGGGCTAACCTGTTTTCGAACTGGTCATTGAAAAATAGCTTGGTTTTGCAAAGTTATTAAAAAATAGTCACTATTTTGCTGCAATACGAAAAGTTCCAGTATAATATACTGGAGATCGGTGCACCAGTGTATAAACTTCCAGCATATTATGCTGGACCGATATATTATACTGGAACTACAATATATTATGCTGGAGTATTTTCTGGATTTTGAACAGTGTTTTCGTTCAGATTTATCTTTACATAAAAAGTGACTAAATTTTGATTACTTTTGAAATTGTGACTATTTTTGAATGAACACTTGTAAATCCGTGTATTTTTTAATTTCTCCTCTTATTGACAACTTCCTCCCTTTTTATTAGAACTTTGAACGATGGTCTACTGATAATAATTTTGCGATTTCAATTACACACTAACGAGACGTATTACCTTCATGCTTATTTAAACTACGGAAAATGGCCAAATATACCCCTCTACTTTCAAATATGGTTTACTTGTACCCTTCGTTATACTATTGGGTCATCCATACCCCTACCGTTATACTATTGGGTTATCTATACCCCTATTATCATACTTTTTTATATATATATATATATATATATATATATATATATATATATATATATATATATATATATATATATATATATATATATATATATATGAAATAAGCTAACATCTCTCAAAAAATAAAGTATACATTAATTAGGGACATGAAACTAAAATCTTGGGATCTAATCGTCCCAAATCCATGCTCGTCTAAGCAAAATCGTGACAAAAATAGATGCCATATACACAAAATTCTTTGTACGTCACTCGGTCACTGCATGCAAAAAAGGCCTGGTGATATCTTGTGGTAATCTGCTCCTCAGACCAAGTCTTAAACTAGTGGGTAATACTAAAAGATACGATTTACGTAGCATCCTCGTGAAAGCTCTCGTACGGACAATATCTTTTGATTCCGTCTCAGTTACTAAGTGTATGTGGTGATTAATTATGTGAACCCTGCTAACTAAGTTTTTTGGAGCAGAAAAATGGTAGAATTGCCAGATTCTTTTTTTACTAACATATGACGCTATCAGATTCTCTTTAGATTCAAAATTAAAGAAGAGGGGATATCGAAAGTTTTCTTTGTGGGATACTTATTCTTATTAAGCATATGTGAATGTTGTTTAATTCTCGTGCTCCTCTTGTGGTTCCTAAGGAGACAAATCACCAATATTCTAGCACTAACTGGCAGAATAAGTACCGGAGGCACCTTCCTAGCTACCCAACATGTCATTTAACACTGTTTCATCGCAAATAGTATATATGTAACCAATATTATTTTCTTTTAATATAATACAAAGTAAATATTACTTCCTCTGTTTTAATTTAGATGACATATTTTTCTTAATACTTTGTTTAAAAAAAAAACACATTTCTACGATTGAAAATACAGAAAAGGGCCAAATATATCCCTCTACTTTCAAATATGGTTTACTTGTACCCTTCGTTATACTATTGGGTCATCCATACCCCTACCGTTATACTATTGGGTTGTATATACAGATAGTAGGGGTATAGATAACCCAATAGTATAACGGTAGGCGTATGGATGACCCAATAGTATAACGAAGGGTACAAGTAAATCATATTTGAAAGTAGAGGGGTATATTTGGCTCTTTTCCGTTTAAACTATATATCTTCTACCACCATTAGACCTATTCCTATACTATAAGAAGGAATAACCAGGCAGCTCATGGTCAAATCTCTATGCTTGGTCCACGAGGTTAATTTAGTCATTAGCTTGTAGTCCTCCTTTAATCATTTATCCTTCTCGCATTGGAGGTGTATATTCTAGCGCAGAATGTGTTAATGGACGAAAATGTCAAGTTCTGCTTACTTTGTAGAATTAACTTTTACGGAGATTTGTTTTGGCCTTACTTTATCTCCTTATTAGTTGCCCTTTTTTTGTTTTCTGTAAATCCTATGTACTTTAAACCCTCTTTGGTAAATTGCTTTACATTAATTTTGAAATATTCAATATCATGGTGGGACAATTTGAAATTTCACATACATTTGAACATTAACACCCGCTTGTTATCTTTCTAATAAAATTTCACAATACATGTGAACAGTAACACTCGCTTGTTATCTTTCTAATAAAATTTCACATGATCTTAACAACAAAATAAGTTTTTAAAGCCATCCGCTTCTACCTGATTACCTCTATTTAGCTTATCAAAAGTCATTATATAATATAAAGCAAAGAAAACGAAAATTTATAAGAATTCCTCGAGCAAGACTAGCTTGGCCTCGGCATACACCCACATAACATGCGCCTCACGATGCGCGTCCTTATCGGACCTTGATGCAACAACCTGCTTAAGGGCCTCAATCTCTGCTGCCTTGGCATTAAGCTCGGCGGTCAGGGCAGCGACCTTGGCTCGCAAATCAGCAGCTTCCGCCGCTACCGACCGACCTCTAGTTCCTCTTCCTTCGACTGGAGAAGAGTCTCCAGCTCAATGTTCCGAGCCAAAGCGGCCATCAACTGCTCATCAACTTGCTCCGGCTCAACCACCCTCCACTTCAGCTAGGCCTCCGACTGCTCCAAGCCCTCATGGAAAACCCTAGATTTAGGGTCCAACTTGAGTAGGTTCGCCAGCGCCTGATGCTTGGCACGGCACCTCCGATATTTCTTTACCACCTTATTAAAGGTGGCTGCCTTCTTTTGCGTTCGCCACCCCCTCTCTACCTCCAAGATGATAGTCTAAAGAAGAGGAAAAAGAGGAAAGGCAAGTCAGTATGCATCAAAGTTTACGTTACGATACACAAAGAAAATCGAAAAATACCTGCAAGGCCGCGCCAGCAACCCTCCGGGATAGTTCCCCGTCGCTAACACCTTTTAACATTTCACGGTCAGTGGCCGCACATAACAGGGTCATATCCGTTGTGGCCTGCTTGTTGTGTTGCAACAGGTTATACCCTCATGGGATCAGAATTCGGCGGTTGGATCTGCCTGCCATCATCCCCACACGGGTCGGACCTCTCGTTAACACATCCGCATCCGCATGGGTGGACTAAGGGTCCACCCTTTCGTCACCGTCACCCGCTTCTCCAGCGGTAGCCGACGAGCAACTCTCCGGAATACGTGCTAGGCTGGCATCGGGAACTGCCCTCCCCTGGGGAGCCGACCTCCCATAACGGATGGCATCGGCCATAAAAACTAGCCTTGACCCCCGACGGGTCTCACTCGCCCCCTCGTCTTATATGGCTATCCCCCTGCTTGTCATCAACCGACATTTTTTCCTTTCTGGCAGCTCCTCATCCTCAGAAGTCTCATCCACAGGCCGTGGGGATGGCATTGAAGGAGTCGCTTTCACTCGTGGATGCCGCAACGGGCACAACCTCATGTTAAGGAACCTCCGGAGCGCCGTCACTAGGCGAGCCACAAGGTATGTCGCCGCCTTCAGAGTTAATCCCCGCCCCAGGTGAGGTAACGACGCTCTTCTTCTTCTTCTTAGGAGTGCTCCGACCTACCAATACGAATAAGTTAGGCAACAAAATCTGAGGAAACCTCCAAACCGTAGCCAAAAAGTTACCTGGCGGGCCGTATTGTTCACGAACGCAGCCCAGGTGTGGCATTCCTCTACATACAGAATCATTCTCTCTACCCACGGTTTAATATTTTCATTGAACTGGGGTGGAGAAGCCATCGCTGCAAAAAAGAGGGGTGGGAAAGCAAAAAAATCACAATGGCCGCATGGTCAAGGTCGCAAGCAGTCCTGAATTCTACAAGTAAAAGTACTTACGTTCTGGATTCCATCTTTCCAGAAACTCTTCGGGATTCGACACCATGTGCTCCGTTCTGGTGTAGAAGTATTTACGCCAAAAGCGGCAGTTGGTCTTGTCATCGGTTGTAACAACGAAGCCCCTTGTGACATGACTTTTCAACTGCAGCATGGTACCCCTCAGGTAACCAGACTGAATAATTCTAAGAGGTGGTTGACTAAGACGCTGGACTCAGCCCTAAACACATAAGTGGTCATAATACGGCACACCTTTAAAGTGTAAGAAGAGAGCTGAGACGGACACATGTTATAAAAATGGCAAAGCTCCTCCATTAGGGGGTAGATTGGAAGACTATAACCGATCAAGAATGGGTACTCGTAGAATGTGCAGTACCCAGGCCGGTGCACATTGGCGTAGTTCATCCCGACCGGAACCATTTCCACGTGGTTCGAAATATGGTGCGTCTCTCGAAGATCATCTAAGTGGGATTATAATAAATTGATGTGTTCCCAGGGAAGGACTGGGCTTTTAGTTGGAAAATCCTATCGAATATGCATCTCCTTCGTGAGGATGTTATCAACACTAAGAGGAACAAGGGCCTTCTCCGCCTTTTCCTCTTCACTACCGGAAGATGGCAGAACTCTAGATGGGACATTATCTTTAGCCTTTTTACTACTCTGTCCACATTTTGTCATGTTATCCTATGTGGGGAATGAAGCACTAATGATAGGAAGTGTGGTTTCAAAAGAAGTGGGAGAGTCTCGCATGAAATAGTGGTTACCAGAAAGAAAGGTGAAAAAGGAAGCCAGAAAAGGTTCTCCAAAGGTTCGAAAGATGAAATTGATTGAACCTTCACTCTATTTATAGGGTTAGGATGCACAGAAATCGAAGAGGCATGATTCAAAATGGGCAAGGGAAACCAGAATATCACATCATCCGCTGAACCACCTCGGAAGTGAGTATAATATTTGACGCAGGCGGGCGGTGACGTCATTTCAAAAAGGGGTCCACGCGTTAGCAGCTCAGCGACGCCTTATATTTTACCTCATTCATGTCATCGCCCCAATAGTGAGGTCAAATTCTCTAAAGACAAAGTCTGCATTTCCGCCCATGAAGATGTCTACTGGATACGCATCCAACAAGCGGAGGGACTAACTGTATGGGGTCAAATTTTGCCCTTAATGTCTCTACGCCGAAGGGTACGTCTAGTGAGCATACGTCTATTAAAGTAAGGGTACGGCATAAGGACGAAGGCGACGCCAGTCAAGACGACGTCCTTGTTAGCAGAACGTCGACCACTTTTTGTACTTTTATAATTATTTCGAGGAAGGCCTCCTACTATATAAAGGGGACCTTCCCATTCTAAATGGGCATCTTGAATAATACAACTCTCTTATTTTCTCTCTCTCCCTCTCCATCTCTACATCTAACGAACACTCATTCTCAAGTTCATCTTATCAGATTCACTACAAACTCTATGTTATATTATATTTGATTACGATTCCCCCTATTTATTTTTTTAATTGTTTTTAGCTTATAAAGTAGATTGACAAACTTTTGCTAATTTATACACAAAGATGAAAATATGAGAGTGTATGCACATGTTGCCACGTGGCACTAAGTCTCCTTATAGGTGTTTTTACCCTATTTTTCGTGTTCAACATAGTTCCAAGTTTTGACAAGCAACAATCAATCTTTTAGCTAAGTGGTGAATGTCTTCTCTTACAAAATCAACTACTTCTCTCAAGCAATCTAATCCGTAAAAATTATCATCTTACACACACATAAAAAAATTGGAGTAAAAGGATAACTATTTGTATTATATTAAGGTGGAGGAGTACACGTAACATGCGAAATGTCATGGGCGGCTTTCCAGCCATGCCCTATGACCCCTTGGGCGCGCCCCGTGGCGTCCTAGCTAGCCTCCCAATGCCTAGCACCACGGACGGCCCCGTGGTCTTGGCCGTGCCAAGTGACAAGCGCGCAGGTGCCTCTGTCGCCCCACCGATATCCCTCGCCAGCGCCCAGCCGCAGGCAGACTCCAACAACGCCGCGCGCGCAGACAATGCCGCGCGCAGACCCTGATGCCAAAGACACTGCCGCTGATAAAGGACTTGTTCCTGCATTGTAGGAAACTAAGTTCTTTGAATTGTAAATATATAGTAGTTTATTTCATGCACTTACATTATGTCTTTACAGCTTTTTCTAGTCTAGTCGTGTAACTTTGGATTATTTTTTTTAAGCATTATTAGGGGGGATCAAGCAATCAAAACTTTCTAGCAAGCAATCAATTATCTGTACTGGTATCTCTCCCCCTCGACACCGCCTTGATTTTGTAATAGCTTTCATTTAATACAATCACGCTTTCTTTCATTCTCTATTCTCATTTCTGTTCTTTCAATTTCTCTTGATATCGGTTTTCCCGTGCGGCACTAACGTTCTAGTCTAGCGCACGGAGGGGACCTTAGTTAGCGGACAGCAACTGCACCAACATCAGTTGCTTAGCCTTACGTTGCCCTTCCAAAGAATCTCAGGAAGGCACCGCGTAACAGTTGGTATCAGAGCCTAGGCTCGACATCGGACGAGGGAACACGTTTACATTACCACCATTTCTGACCATGGTGAATTATGGAGATCGCATTGCGGTTGTCGAAGGTACGGTTAAGGAATTGCGGCTTATTGTGGATATAGTGCCTGAAATAAGAACCAGCCTACTGCAAAGGTTGGAGGACCTGGACCGCCGGGTGCTTCGGGTCGAAGTTGACGTTGAAAACATCAGTCGCGGCTCCGAGGTTGTAAGGCCCCGTAAAATATTTGTGCATAAAACCTAGTAGCTATGGTGTCATGGTCCGAATAATGTGTTAGGAATGCGTAGAATTTGTCATGGACCCTTGGTAGTGAGTTGAGTTTCAAAAATGTAGAGAATTAATTTTTCCGAAAAGTGTCAAATATGCGGTCAAGAATGCGACCGCAAACCTGATATGCGGACCGCATTCTTGCCGCAAAACGTTCCAGAGAGTTTCCCAAAATTGTGTCAATAATGCGGTCGAAATTGCGATCGCATAGTGAATCTGCGGTCCACTTTGCGACCGCGGATCAGGAATGCGGACCGCATAATGGTCGCATTCCGTAACAGAGCTGGAGTAATTTTTGAGGCCATTCTGCAGTCACTATGCGGACCGCATGTTGATTCTGCGGTCGCAAAGTGCACCGCAGATTTGCCCCGGCCCAGATTTTTGTGATATTTTAACCCGATCTCTTCTTTAATATAACACCTTTTTTCTTCATTTTATCATATCAATTTTACCAAAATTAGAGAGAGAAGATAGGGTTTTTAGAGAGAGAAATCTTTCATCTTCAAAGATTGTTCCAATCATCTTAATTCCAAGGGATCCTAGGGCAAGGATTCAACTTCCCAATCTTTTCAAGGTAAAAACCCTAACTATTTTCTTTGATTTTCAGTTTTAAATTGGGTAAAGAGAGGTTTGCATATAATAGCTTTTGAAAATAGAATTTTTACACTCATGCATGATTATTGAACTTGATTTCTAGTAAAAAGAAGTGAGTAGAAGTAAGAGTCTTCAAGAACAAGGTTGGCAAGAGTAGGATATCTTGGGTAAGAATAAAGTAGGAAGAAAAATCATCACCAGGTATGTATGGCTAATTTTGATTCTTGTGAAATCGCCTACATGTGTGAAACTTGTTTGGTTCGTGTTAATTTGACAAATTGTGTGAAAATCTTGATATTGTTGTTGGATATTTCAAAGTTGTTGTTGAACTATGAGTGATGTAATATGGAATATGAACCGAAAGGTAAATGATAGTTGAATTGGGTAAAGAATAATGAATAATGGTTATGATGGCCTATATGGCACCTTGTGGAAAACAAACGAAACACTTGAGAATTGGTTTATTGTAGAAAGAGATGAAACACTTGAATTGTGGAAATATTGTAACATGGTTGTGATATTGGTTTGAAAAATATTTGAGAACATGAAACAATGTGCAAGTTGCTTATTTGAACTTGTTGAAATTGTGTGTAGTACCTTATCTGCTGTTTGAAATTGTTGTGTTTTAAGCTGTAAGGCGGGGTCGTGTTGCGCGCCGCAACGTGAGGAAATAAGGTGTGGGTTGGGGTGATAAGGGTGGCCGAGGTAATAAGGGTGGTCAGGGGCAATAAGGATAGAAAGCGATCGAAATCGCTATTGAAAATTGATACAAAAATCAATAATGTGAAATTGTGAAAGGAGACAACAGGAGAGTTTGCAACCTGTGGGGCACTGATTGCCCTTTGTTTGACTACTTGTGCTTTACGTGATTGATTGGTTATTGTTAAATTGGTTGATCGTAGAAAGTGCTTTGTGTTGAGAATTATTTGAAATGAGGAAAATGTGGAAACATGGTTGGCTGGCTTAATTAATTGTTCATGTAATTTAATGGCTTGAGTTTACTTGGGACAAAGTTTGTCCATACATACCAGTACAATTCAAGTGTACTGACGTCCCTTTTGCCGGGGACGCTACATTCGTGTTATGATTGTAGGTGGATCGATAGCAGGCACTTCAGCTCATCGGCAGTAGTATCCTTCTCCTTCCACTGCCCGTTTTGGTGAGCCCCTTTTTCTTCCTTGGGGCCCTGTGTGGTTCATGCCACTTTTGTTTAGATTTCATTTTGGTTTTGTAAGGTATAGCCGGAGCCTTGTTAACGGCAAGTATTGTATTCCCCTTTTTGTATCCTAGAGGCTCCATAGACATGTAAACTGTGGGACTCCAGTCTTATGTATATATTATGTTATGTCGGGCGTTGTAAAAACTGCAAACTTGTTAATGAATCACTCGTATGGTTTTATTTGTTTAATGTGAAATCATTCGTGGTTAGTAAGATATTTGGTTAATGAGAAACAATCAACACAGGGGTAACGCGTGGGAATGAAAGGCACCCAGGTCCGCTTGATTGGGGCAACCCGGTCAGGCGCCGGTCATGTTCCCCGATTTGGGGCGTGACAGAGGTAGACCGGCAAACGGCAGCCACAGAATCAACTGAAATTGTTGACAAGCTCGAGGTGCTCCAATAAGGGCGCATCGAGGATTTAGCCCTTAGGGCACAAGAGGCAGAAAAGATGACTGCCATGCAGCAAACTATTGACAAATTGGCAGATCAACTCAATGTTGTCAATGCTGCTTTACAGGGCCTACTCCGAGGAGGTGGAAACCAAATTGGAGGTGCTATGAACTCCGCTTCCACAATAAAGAAACTGAAAATTTCTGAGCCAAAGCAGTACAATGGGGCTAGGAATGCCAAGGAAGTGGAAAACGTCATCTTTGATGTCGAACAGTATTTTGATATTGTTGGGGATCTTAGAGGAATCTAAGAAGGTAGCAACTGCTGCCATGTATCTTCGGGGTGATGCTAAACTCTAGTGGTAGGTGAAGTATGAAGACATCAAGGCCGGTGAAGATACTCTCGAGACATGGGCAGAACTGAAGCCAGCCGTACGCCTGCAGTTCTTCCCCGAGAATGTAGAATACAATGCCAGGAGAAAACTACGGGAGCTCCGCCAAACAAGATCAGTACGGGACTATGTGCGAGAATTCTCCGCACTCATGCTAAACATACGCGACATGGGGGACAAAGACAAACTCTTCACTTTCATGGAAGGGTTGAAACCTTATGCCCGCGTGGAGCTACAGAGACAAAGGGTAGATACCCTTCCCAAGGCAATCCAAGCAGCTAAATGTCTTAGGGACTATCAAATGGAAGCTCGAAAGGACAGGCCTCAACCGCCTGCCCGAACAGGTTTCATAGGGGGGCCAGCCTAGCAATGGTGGTCCTAGCAAAAGTGGGGGAGATCGGAACTCAAGCAAATTTAGAGCTCCTTCCTCCAGCAACAACAATGCCGCTTCAAACAACATTGACCGGGGGAGAAAGCCCCCTTCAGGATGTCGTCATTGCGGCGGACCACATTGGAATAATGAATGCCCGCATGCATAAATGAACGCCCATCAAGCCATTGATGATGGGACAGATGACGACTAAGATGATGCAGACCAGACAAAACCGGTAGGTGCTTTCAATGCAATTGTAGGTTCCTTCTCTAAGGCATTAGAGGAGACTTGTGTTGGTATCCATAAGAAGAAGGACCCGCGTCCAGTCATGAAGAAAGGGAAGAAGAAGGCGAAGGAAGAGACTCCTCCTAAACAAGAGAGGACCTTAATGTTCGTCGAGATGAAGGTAAATGGCAAGCCCATTCGGGCCATGATAGACACAGGTGCTACCCACAACTACTTAGCCTCGACTCAGGTAGAGCGCCTTGGATTGGTTGTAGGGAAAGGCAAAGGCAGTGTCAAGGCTATCAACTCTCCACCCCAAACCGTGGGTGGAATAGCCAAAGAGGTACCGGTGAAACTTGGCCCCTACGAAGGAAAATTCAATTTGCGAGTGGTAATCATAGATGACTTTGAGCTGATTGTTGGACTGGAGTTCTTGAGGCAGACCAACACCATGCCTGTGCCATTTTCAGACATGCTACTGATGATGGGAACCAACGGGGCCAAGCCCTGCATTATTCCATGCATCCCCATAAAGATGGCCGTTGAGAACATCTCGGCCTTGCAGCTGAAGAAGGGGGTCAAAAGGAATGAGCCTACGTTCCTGGCAACCCTCTGCATCGAAGATATAGAATGCTCATCGGGCCTCATTCCTGAACCCATAAAGGAGCTACTACTAAATTTTGAAGATGTTATGCCACAAGACATGCCAAAGCAACTCCCGCCTAGGCGTACTGTGGACCATGAAATTGAATTGGTGCCGGGCGCGAAGCCACCTGCCCGGGCGCCCTACAGAATGTCACAACCCGAACTCACCGAGCTTCGGAGACAATTGACGGAAATGCTACATACAGGGATCATTGTACCCTCAAAGTCCCCATATGGGTCCCCTGTTCTGTTCCAAAAGAAACATGATGGCAGTTTGCGACTCTGTGTGGATTATCGAGCTCTAAACAAGATCACAGTGAAGAACAAGTACCCTATTCTGTTGATGGCAGACTTATTCGATAGACTGGGTGGTGCGACGGTGTTCGCCAAGATATATATCAAGATAGGTTATTGGCAAGTTTGGATCGCAGAGGGTGATGAGCACAAGACGACATGTGTAACAAGATATGGGTCATACGACTTCATGGTCATGCCGTTCGGCTTGACTAATTCTCCTGCCACATTTTGCACTTTGATGAATCAAGTCTTCCGGGAGTACATTGATGAATTTGTGGTGGTCTACTTAGATGACATTGTGGTGTATAGCCAAACATTGGGAGAACACCTAGTGCATTTGCGGAAGGTCCTAACTCGTTTGCGGGAGCATGATCTATATGCCAAGCTGTCCAAATGCTCCTTTGCTCAAAAGCAAATTGACTTCCTCGGACATGTCATTGAGGAAGGACGCATCAAGATGGACCAACAGAAGATACAGGCCATTACAGACTGGCCGCCGCCAAAGGATGTTCACGCCTTAAGGTCATTCCTTGGCCTATGCAACTTCTATCGGCGGTTTGTGAAGAACTACTCCTTCATTGTTGTGTCATTGACAGAACTCCTCAAAAAGGTCACACCTTGGGATTGGGGACCAAAGAGAGCGGAAGCCTTCAATGCATTAAAGGCGGCTATGTCTAGTAACCTCGTCTTAGCTCTCCCTGATTTAGCCAAGTCGTTCGATGTACAAACAGATGCATCTGACTACGCCCTTGGTGGGGTCTTGATGCAAGAAGGGCATCCCGTGGCGTACGAGAGTCGGAAGCTGAAGGATGCGGAGCGACGCTATGCCGCCCATGAGAAAGAGTTATTAGTTGTCGTCCATTGCTTGCGCCTTTGGAGGCATTATCTGCTGGGAACCCCGTTCGTGGTCAAGACAGACAACACAGCGGTCAGCCATTTCATGACCCAACCAAAGTTGAATGGCCGACAGGCCAGGTGGCAGGAACTCTTAGCTGAATTCCACTTCAACCTATAGTACCGCAATGGAAAGACCAATCATGCATCTGATGCACTCAGTCGGAGAGCTGATCTAGCATAAGTGTGCCTACTCGCCACCCTAAGGGGGAGCGAAGTGGCCGCCTCCATCAAGGACTAGATACAGGATCTACTCATCAAGGATCCTGCTGCTCGGTATTTGGTTGATTTGGTAGGACAAGGAAAGACTCGCCAATTCTATATGGAAGACGGTTTTCTAAAAGTAAAAGGGAACCGGACTTTATGTTCCAAAGGGAGGAGATCTGCGGAGGACTCTTCTTGCGGAATGTCATGATACTCTGTGGGCTGGCCACCCCGGTGAAGAACGCACCATGGCGCTGCTTCGTCGTGCCTATTATTGGCCTCAAATGGCCGACGATGTCGCTCAGTATGTAAAGACTTGTCTAGTATGTCAGAAGGACAAGTCAGACCGCTTGACACAAACGGGACTCTTGGAACCTCTAGCCGTCCCAAAGAGACCTTGGGAAAGTGTTTCTCTGGATTTCATCACCGGATTGCCCAAGGTCGGAGATCTTACAACTATCTTGGTTGTGGTAGACCGGTTTTCCAAGTATGCCACATTTATTGCTGCCCCACAGTATATTTCAGCAGAAGATACAGCTCGACTCTTCTTCTCTCATGTTGTCAAGTATTGGGGCCTACCCAAAGACATTGTTAGTGATCGCGACTCACGCTTCGCCAGCAACTTTTATACCCAACTTTTCAAGTTCCTTGGGTCAAAATTGAGTCATAGCTCAAGTTTTCACCCGCAATCTGATGGCCAGACGGAGTTGTTCAATGGCATGTTGGAGGAATATCTCCGCCACTTTGTAACCGGATCACAAAAGAATTGGGTGAAGCTTCTGGATGCTGCTCAACTGTGTTTCAATTCACAAAAGAGCTCTAGTACAAACAAAAGCGCTTTTGAAATTGTTACCGGACAACAACCGCTACTCCCACACACAGTGAATGCACCGAACATGGCTAAGTCTCCTCGAGCTGCTAGATTCTCAAAAGAGTGGAACAGAATCTAGAGATAGTGCGGAGCTATCTTGTCAAAGGTCAAAAGCGGATGAAGAAGCTTGCTGATCAGAATCTTCGCTTTGTTGAATATCAAGTAGGAGACAAAGTGATGGTCAAAATCCCAAAGCGATACTTATTTGCGGGAGTCCATGACCCTCGCCTATTGCAAAAATATATTGGACCCTTGTCCATCGAGAGGCGCATTGGGAAAGTTGCATACCGGGTGGATACCCCAGCTTGGTGGAAAATTCATCCAGTCTTCCATGTCAGTCTCCTGAAACCTTTTCGAGAAGACACGGAGGATCCTTCAAGGAGCCATCTTACAATACCCAGTATTCAGGGTCCCAATTCAACCGAAAAAAAACGTGTCGACGCTATCCTTGATGACAGAGTGATTCATGCTTTAAGGAAAGATCACCAAGAATTCTTGGTGAAATGGTAGGGCTGTGATGCAGAAGAGAATACTTGGGAGAGGGAAACAAACCTCAAAGCCTACAAGAGCCTCATTGAAGATTATTTTTCAAGCAAGGCGCCGAGGACGTCGCCAACTCAGGTGGGGGAGAATGTCATGGGCGGCTTTCCAGCCATGCCCCATGACCCCTTGGGCGCGCCCCGTGGCGTCCTAGCTAGCCTCCCAACGCCTAGCGCCACGGACGGCCCCGTGGTCTTGGCCGTGCCAAGTGACAAGCGCGCAGGTGCCTCTGTCGCCCCACCGATATCCCTCGCCAGCGCCCAGCCGCAGGCAGACTCCAACAACGCCGCGCGCGCAGACCCTGATGCCAAAGACGCTGCCGCTGACAAAGGACCTGTTCCTGCTTTGTAGGAAACTAAGTGCTTTGCATTGTAAATATAGAGTAGTTTATTTCATGCACTTACATTATGTCTTTACCGCTTTTTCTAGTCTAGTCGTGTAACTTTGGATTATTTTTTTAAGCATTATTAGGGGGGGTCAAGCAATCAAAACTTTCTAGCAAGCAATGAATTATCTGTAGTGGTGTCTCTCCCCCTCGAAACCGCCTTGCTTTTGTAAGAGCTTTCATTTAATACAATCAAACTTCCTTACGCTGCCCTTCCAAAGAATCTCTGGAATACGCCGCGTAACAGTAAGCATGGATATCATTCTAGCGGGCCACCTCGTGCTGGGTCTTGATAAAAGGGGAAATCAGAAGAAAAACTAGTGCTAGTGCTTCTCATATCCTGGGGATTACAAAAAGAGCGTTCAAGGGGACTTGACAAACAGTGGGAGGGTGCAAGAGTTGATGGTGCCACTTTTTATGAATTAGCTCATACATTCAAATTAAGTGAAGGCACTGATATCAAAATGTCTCAAGTTTCTTTTAAGCCCTCAAAGAAAAGAACCCCAAATGACAAAGCAATGACTTCACCCACTTTTCCATCACCCCCTATTTAACTATTGGTTGAGTCATGAGTGATTGCGTTAAGCTCTCAGCAACCGACACTTGTGCATGTAAGATACCCCACACACCTATATATATTTATTCCAACTATTCCTTTCTTTTATCTTTATCTTTATTCAGGCCACATGCGTAGAACCAACTCATGACCTTGTCATGGGCCCCATCTTTCGGCATCTTGTTATCAGTGTGCCCATAAGCCCTTCCACCAACCACATTCTTACTCGTAGCTTCTGAATTTTAGCCGTTGCTGCCTAAATATCGGGTTCCTCCTCCTCAACTTGTCTCCATTTACTAAATTATCCACCTTCTCCATTTCGCTTTCAATCTCTTAATATTATATAAATAAATAATTTCATATGATAGGTTACAATTCAATTCAATTAAATTATCTTAAGATGTCTCCCAAAATATATAACTAAGAGGATATTTGTAATGACAATTTGCGCCCCCCCCACATATATATATATATATATATATATATATATATATATATATATATATATATGGAATTGGATCATCAATCTTCTTAGGATATGTACTATTTGTGTTTTTACCACTATCTGTAAAAGCATGAAATTTTATCGACAGATTAAATGATGCATTGTGATTTGTATGAAAAGTGAATGTAATTGCTATCATTATCTTTTGTGGTTCAACTGATATTAATTGCTGAATAACTTAAAATATAGAATATACTTATATAAAAATAAAATAGGAGTAGGTGTTATAGGTATTATAGTATTTTCACTGATTTTAAGTTTTGAATGCACTGCTCAAAAAGTTATGTGAAACTATTTAATTATTTCAACAATTTGTAATTTCATTTAAGAACTATAAAAATGTTGTGACAAGACACAGATAAACTGCAATAAACTGAATGGATATATTGTATTTCCTTGCAAGAATAATTTAATTAGCTAAAATATCAAATTACATTTTCACGAACACTACGTAGAATTGCAGTTTAACGACGGAGTTATTCGGTATCTATAACAACAACAATAACAAGTCTAGTGCAATTCTACAAATAGGGTATGGGAAGAATAAAGTGTAGGCAAACATTATCCCAATCAAATGACGATAGAGAGGTTGTGTCTAAAAGACTCAGCTCAAAAGAAGTGAAAATGAAGCAATAAATAAACAGTACGAACAACAAGGTAATTGGACATGGGCGCAAGTAGAGATATAACAGATATTTAAGAATACGATACAATCAAAATAGAGTCAGTCTTGCTGGAAATAATGACACAATATGAAATCGAAAGGGGCTAGGAATAACAAAATACAAGACTAGTACTAATACTACTGGAGTGGCTAGACGAAACTCCACAATGGCTGTCAACCCACAACCCTAATTGTCGATCCCCATATCTTCATATCGAGGGTCATATCCTCGGAAAGCTGAAGAAGTGTTATGTTCTGCCTAATCACCTCACCCAGTACTTCTTAGGCATCCCTCTACCCCTCATTTTACTTGCCATGATCAACCTGTCACAACTCCAAGCAGGGGGGATCAGGGTCTCTCATCTTCACATGTCCGAACTATCTCGGCCTCGATTCCCGCAACTTATCTTCTATAGGAGCCACACCTGTCTTGTCCGTAATACACTCGTTCCTAATCTTATCTCTCATGGTATGCTCACACTTCCATCTCAATATCCTCATTTCCGTCGCTTTTAATTTTTGGACATGAGATTTCTTAACTGGACAACACTCGGCTCCATACAACATAGCCGGTCTAACTACCGCTTTATAGAACTTGCCCTTAAGTCTAAGTGGAACATTCTTGTCTCACAATACATGACCAGATCGCGAGCCTCCATCTCATCCATCCCGCTCCAATACGGCGTGCGACATCTCCGTCGATCTCCCCCTTGCCTTGTATCATAGACCCAAGATATTTAGAACTATCTTTCATGGAGATAACTTGTGTATCGAGCTTCACGTTCATTTCTGCTTCATGAGCACCAACACTAAACTTACACTTCAAGTACTTTGTCTTCGTCTTGCTCAGCCCTTTAGACTCCCGGGATTATCTCTATACCTTTAGCCTATCATTAAGCCCACACCATGTTTTGTCAATTATTTGGTATCTATATTCATAAAAAATAGCAAATACCTAATGGAATAATTGAAGTATGCCGAAGCCGTCTCGGCACCACCGTAACAAAAAGTTGTTGTTTGGTGAACTAAGGCCTCATTTGTTTTTTTTAAGATTAAGACGTCTGAATCTGAATACACATCTGAATATCAAGATGTGTATTAAGATTAAGACATTTGAATTTGAATACACATTTGAATATATTAAGATGTGTATTAAGATCTGAATACTAAATAACTAAGACTGTTTGATTTTAAACATCTGAATATATAAAATTTATCTTTATTTGAACATTAATAAACATAAAATTCAAATAAAATACTAACTAATCTAATATTTTATTAATAAAATTTATAGTTTTTAAAAATATGATAGTTGTTAGTGGTGATGGTTAACAAGTGAATACCGATTAACAGCGGTGGATGGTGGTAGTATTGGTTGATTATGGTGGTTCATGCTAGTAACTTGTAGCTATTGGTAGTGATGACGATTATGTTTCAGGATTGTGATGGTGGTGGTGGTGGTGGTGGTGGCTGGTAATAGTTAATAATGGCGGGTGGTGATAGTAGTTGTGACTGAGGAAGATGGTGGGTGAGTGGTGGTAGGTTATAATGGTAGGCAGTGTCGGTCGTGGTTGTTGGTGGTGATGGGGTGGTCAATTGTGTTAGTTGAGGTGGATGAGTGTTGATTGTGGGTGATGGTGGTCAAAGTGGTGGGGATAGTGGGTGGTGATGGTCGATAATGGTGGCAGCTATGATTGAGGATGATGGTGGCGTGATGGTGGTGGTGGTGGTGAGGTTGGTTGAGTAGGGTAGTGGTGGTGGCATGGTGGTAGTTGATAATGGTAGACGGTGGCGGCAGTTAATAATAAATAGTATATGATAGCATCTTAATGAAATTAAGTCTGAGTTATAGATCTGAATCATACAGACCTATTCAGACCCATTAAGTGGTTGTGAAGTAAAAAAAACAAACACGCTTAATGATTAAGATTTGAATAATTAAGATTTTTAATATTTAAGATCTGAATGATTAAAATTCAGACCTTAGGCGCAAACAAATGAGTCATACAATCATAGAAAATAGTTGAACTAACAATTCATATTCTCTATCCGTTTCATATCATGCCATTCCAGCTCCACAACAACAACTACCCATTATGTTCCCACAAAGTGGGGTCTGGGAAGGGTAATATGTACACAGGCCTTACCCCTACCCGAAAGGGTAGAGAGGCTGTTTCCGGCCGACCCTCGGCTCAGAAAAGAGAGAAAATCAACAAACAAAACAAAACAAAACAAAACAAAACAATGTTAGTAAATCCGGGATAAATCAAATAAATAATTATCTAAACATAAAACCAAAAGTAGAATGACATGCAATAATACCAATCGGTTACTACCATAAGAGGCACAATACAATACATTAATTAACTATAAAGATCGCTACCAAACCCCACTCAGCCCCTAACAGAAGTACTAAGAATTCTAGAAGGCCCTACCACCCAGCTCCATGCAGTATTTTATACAATAGTCAAAAAATTGGAATAAATATAGGGTAGTGGCATTTTGTTATTCAAGTCACTTAGGAGGCTAATTCTGTAATAGTTTCGTCGGACCTGTGCTGAAATTTAAAATACGACTAATGGACATTTCGAGTCCGGAGATTCTACTAACGTATCAAAAAGCTCAGTGGCTGAACTTCCAATGTTGTGATATACGAAGAGGCAAAGAGCACAAGCTCCCATACCAAATAGTACTGACCAAATATCTTCTTAACATACAAAGAATAAATATAGATCTAAGCTTAGGCCTTTAGATAATTTTCACACAAATTAGAACCTCAGGGTTCAATCCCTGTACATTTTCTGGGGTTATCAGGTAAATCTCGTTTCGTATTTTCTTTATAACTGAATTCGTATCGACTTTTTTCGAATGGGGTTTTCCTTTTAGCTTTAGGCTTACTCATTTTTGTTGTGATTATTTTGAATTTTCTGAATTTTTTTTTGTTCCTGCTGGTAGATCTGAAGAAACTGAAGAGTAAAGTGGTGATCGACTGATCGTTGATAGGTATACGTACAAGTATATGCGCGAGTAAGCATTGACACTGTTTTGCTAGATCTTCAGGTTTTTGGGATAAAGTAGTGAGGTTGAATCGGTTGTTTAATTCAGAAATGGAGACACTTGTTATTGTTGCTCAGCATAAGAATCAGTACTATGATAGAACCAGGGGTCAATCGCATGCTCGATTTAGGCATTTTGGTTCACCTCCTTCTGTTGGTTTTAAGGAGATTAATTGCCGGACTTTTGATTCAGGTGACGGTATACTTCCTACTCCTTTGAGATCTTACTCCACACCAAAAAAATCAACACCAAGTAGTGCAATTACAATACCAATTAACATTAAAGTAGGTGCTGAATCTAGAAAGGGGGATTCTTTGAATGATGAATTTGCTTATTCTGAACTTTGGGCTGGACCAGCTTACTCAAATTCACCTCCACCTAGTTCTCTGCCTATACCCAAATTTTCTCTCAAGCCTAAAAGGACTGTTTCCCTGGAGTTACCTGTTTCACCCTCTGATATTGATTTGCCTCCCTTGGCTAAATCCGCACCTGCATCCCCGACCAGGGATCACAGCCTGTCTCCTGGCGTTTTGTTTGATACTACTGACTCAGCGACCCAGACTCTTCGTCGCATTCTCAATCTTGAAATATAGATTGATGAATGTGTGATGAGGGGTTAGTGAAGGATGTATAAATAAGGCAGTTATCTAGTTTGCAAGTCTGTTTTTAAGTAGGCTGTATAGGTGAATAATAAATCAGTCTTTAGCTTGACTTGGTATTAGTTACATAGCTTTTGTTGTGGTGGAACTGGAGAGCAGCTTTGGTTCAATGGTGGATGGGCTACAATAGTTGTTATAGTCTTTTGGTGGTTTAGGTTTTATGAGATGAACAATGGCAGGTTGATCAACATTTCCTGGTAGATTCAAAGTTGATTAAGTCTTATAAGCAGGCGGGGTTAACTTCAGTAGTGGTGCAACAACATGGAGGCGTGTTCGTGTAGAGGTATTGGGCAGACGAATCTTTGTATTGCGGTATTTGGTATATTTGGCAGTTCTTTGCTGAGCCTTCAGAACTGGTTGCTCAATTATCTTTAGTGCTCTGGTTGATCACATTACATGTGATATCAAATTCTTGTTCTTGATTACTCTTCTTAATAGTTTGTTCATTCCTTGTTTCTTCATAATCAGTTAGCTTTGACTTTGTCAAACTGATGTACATATACTAGAGCTCTGATCAGACTAGGTGGACAGCTTTCTTTCAGACTTTTGTTTTATATACTGACTAAATTCTTGGCCCTCTGATCTTGAATTTAGGATCTTTCCCTCTCTTACTTTGCAATTCAATAGCAGACGCTTCTCCTGTATAGAGTATTAGGTATCTGTTGCTTCTTACAAATCCATGATGCCTGAATTGGCGGTCAGCGTTCGTTTCATATGTGTTCCTTTTCATTTGTTTTCCTTAACCTTGAATAGGATCTAACTCATACTTTCCCCTCTCTAAGTTGTGTTTTCCCCTTCACCATTTTCTGTTTTTTGGAATGAAAATTGGTAAGCGGGACGTAAAAGTTAGTTATATCCTTTTCTTCTCCTGCTCTTGGGTAAGTTGCCTATTGAGCTTTCCTCTTGTGAAGTCTAATTAGGGTCTCTCCTCTGTGGTTGTTCCACTTGTTTCTCTGCTAAAAGTTCCTTTCTGCCTCTGGAGATTGTTGATCATACCTGGCTGTTGACTAGGTGAGCTACTCCTTTACTTTTTAAACTGTTATTTAGTTCTGTATCTAACACATACTGTGCTTGCTTATAAATTCTGTTTGCTTATCAACCTATAAAAAAAAATAAGTTACTTAAAATTCTGTTTTTTGTTTTTGGGTGTACAGGGCCTTATTCAGAGTTAGACAAAGATTGTTGAAGAGGCTGTTCTCCATGTTTTTCTAGTTGGTAGCACTATATCACATTTCATCATCGCGTAATTGGTGAAAGTTTAATATCTGTAGTAGGTGTTTTTTCTTGTTACTTGCAAAACTGATACTATGCCATGATTATCTAGTTATGTTATGTTTTGATCTTCGGGTTGTTAAGTGTACTTTTGCCTTTGTACCAAGGATGCTTTTGTGTTTTGTTTGAAGGATCAATATTATGGTTTTATGTTTAGTGTTGTGATATAGATAGTGATATTTGCTTCAGTTATTTGCATTCCCAGGTTATACCTTGTCGGAGTTTTTAAGGATCAATATTAATTGAAATACATGTTCCATTTATCAAAACCACATACAACTAGGCGTGTTTATAGTTCGGTTTGGATCAGATTTCTCTAAAAAAAAAATTAAACCAAGTAAGTTAGTTTTTTAAATATCTATCTATATAGAATAACCCAAGTGGAACACCCATATATTAACACCTTTAAGAAATTAAGACAAGTTTTCAACAAAGTTAGGAAGTTTTTTTCAAACCTACAAATCAGCTTAAAACCAAAGAAATCAAATCAGCTTAAAACCAAAAACGAAACGAATTAAGAAGCAGTTTTGCCCGCGGTTTTAGCTTTCTTGCATTTTCTCTTCTTAAAATCGTGGGTTTTAATTAAAACACAACCTAAATTCCTACAAATTAGCACAAATTTTCACAGTTAATACTTGCTTTTTTATTTGTCCCACGTAGCTGTTACAAATTGTAGTTTTCAGATTTATCTCCCACGTTTTTTGGTTTGTTCCCACAATTGTTGCTTGGCAGTTATTACTCCCATAATTGTACGTTTCTTCACACAATTTACAATCAGTTTACTTGACTTTTTAATACTAAAATTTAGTAAATGTGACGGAAGAAAAAAAAACAGTTATCCCTTAAAAATAAACGAACCCCCAAACACACACCTTGTCTCCATTATCCCACGTCTCAACCCTCATCTTCCAACTAAAAATTCTGACATTTATTATATATACACATTTATAACTCCGTAATTTATGTGCTTTATATTTTCAAAAGCTTTTCCATATCAAATTTCACTACTACAGTGTCACTGCTATTACTTTGGAAGTATGGCCACACAATTTCATGCCATCAAGCAAATTTCATCCAAATCCATGCAATGGAAACTCAAAGTTAGAGTGGTTCGAATGTACATAATGCCGGATCGCTTTAACCCGCAGATTCCGTTTTCAATTGAATTGATTTTACAGGACTGTAAGGTAACATATTCAACTTCTGCATACTTAAAAACTTACTTATGTAGTTGCATTCCTTAAGATAATTCTTAAGTCTATATCAAAACATTTTCAATGCTTTCGTTGCCTTCCATATATATGACACTTAGAACTATAAGTCTATTTTTGGATTCTGCAAGGTTTTGTTCAAAATAAGTAAAATGAATTTTTTTAATTTGCAAAGTTTTGTCCAAATAAAGAATAACTGATACTGTAAAAATCATACAAGGTTTCATATAGTATTTTTCAACTTTAGTAAGTTACTGCTTGCCTTTTCTTACACGATCGTCGGATGAATATATAAAAATCACGTTTATATATGCAATAATTATATTTGTTAGTGCTAAAGTTCACTTTGTAATTGATATATATGTGTTTAGATTTGTTGTCATCATAATTGGACACTAATAATGAATTTGAATTTGCAGGGTGATCATATACATGCTACGATCGGAAAGAATGTTCTTAAGTTTTTTAGGAACAAGATACATGAACTTCACGTTTATCATATGAACTACTTTGTTGTCAGACCAAATAATTTGAAGTTTAGGACTACGATACACAAGTTGAAAGTATTTTATTTGTTACATAGAGAATAGTATTCGTTTGAAGGTTGAAAAATGATCAAGATTAATAAAACCATGTCGTATGTGTTGGAAATGGTTAAAATAGAATTTTGTTCGAGTTACAAGCCTTGATGAGTTGGTGAGTAGTATTCCCCAATCTGAGAAGTTAGTTATTGGAGGGGACTTTAATGGTCATATTGGGGCGGAGGCTGGTGGTTACGGTGAGGTGCATGGCGGCTTTGGCTTTGGGGTTAGGAACGGAGGGGCACTTCGCTGCTTGATTTCGCTAGGGCTTCGGAGCTTTTGATCGCGAACTCGTCATTTCAGAAGAGGGAGGAGCATTTGGTTACTTTCAAAAGTTCCACGGCGAGGACTCGGATTGATTACCTCCTCCTCAGAAGGAGCGATAGAGGGTTGTGCAAGGATTGCAAGGTTATTCCGGGAGAGTCCCTTTCAACTCTTCATAGACTCCTAGTGATGGATGTAGGTCTCCGGGTGAAGAGGAAGAGGAGGGGTTCTCGGGGCCGACCGCGGATTAGATGGGGAACTTTGACTAAGGAGAAAGCCCAGGAGCTGGAGAGGAAGCTAGTTGATGGGGGAGCTTGGAGTAGCTCTGGGGAAGCGGACGCAATGTGGTCAGTGACGGCGAACTTGGTTAGGGAGGCTACGCGAGATGTGCTTGGGGTAGCCAAGGGCTATTCAGGCAGGCACCAAGGTGACTGGTGGTGGAATGAGGTAGTCCAAGGAAAAGTGGAGGCGAAGAAGGCGGCGTTTGCTAAGTTGTCAGGGAGCTTAAGCGAAGAAGAAAGGAGAGCGAACAAGGAGAACTACAAAGTGGCGAGGAAGGAAGCGAAACTAGCGGTCACGGAAGCTAAAAATGCAGCGTTTGGGCGCATGTACGAGGAATTGGGGGAGAAAGGCGGGGAGAGAAAGTTATTCCGGTTGGCTAAGGTGAGGGAGAGGAAGGCGCGGGATCTAGACCAAGTTAGGTGCATCAAGGACGAGGATGGTAGGGTTTTGACGGGGGAGTCGCAAGTCAAGCGGAGATGGCAGGAATACTTTCGAGACCTGCTTAACGAAGATGGGGATCGAGTCTTAGAGCTAGGGGAGCTGGGGCATTCAGAGTGTCCTAGAGACCTCGGGCAATGCAGGCACATTAAGGAGGAGGAGGTCTTGAGGGCGTTGCGTAGGATGAGTAGGGGTCGGGCGGCTGGGCCAGACGAAATTCCGGTGGAGTTTTGGAAATACATGGGTAGGTCAGGAGTAGAGTGGTTGTCCAGGTTGTTCAACGTTATCTTTAGGACCAAGAGGATGCCGGAGGAGTGGAGATGGAGTACAGTGGTTCCCTTGTATAAAAACAAAGGGGATATCCAGTGTTGCAACAACTATAGGGGTATCAAATTAATAAGTCACACCATGAAGGTCTGGGAGAGGGTGATCGAGGCGAGGGTGAGGGAGATGTCATCTATATCCGTGAACCAGTTTGGTTTCATGCCGGGTCGCTCTACTACAGAAGCTATCCACCTTGTGAGGAGGGTGGTGGAACTGTTCAGGGATAAGAGGAAGGACCTGCATATGGTGTTTATCGACTTGGAGAAGGCGTACGATAAGGTCCCTATAGAGGTTCTGTGGAGATGCTTGGAGGCGAAGAGCGTGCCAGAAGCCTACATCAGAGTGATCAAAGACATGTATGATGGAGCCAAGACTAGGGTTAGGACGGGACGAGGGCTGGTGTTAATGCGAGGTTGGAGGTCTGGAGACAGACCCTCGAGTCTAAGGGTTTTAAACTAAGCAGGTCTAAGACAGAATATCTAGAGTGCAAGTTTAGCGCCGAGTCGAGCGAAGTAGGCTGGGACGTGAAGCTGGGATCTCAGGTCATAGCCAAGAGGGACAGTTTCAGATATCTTGGATCGGTGATTCAAGGGGACGGAGAGATTGACGGGGATGTCACTCACCGTATAGGAGCGGGGTGGTTGAAGTGGAGGCTCGCATCAGGAGTCTTGTGTGACAAGAAAGTTCCACGGAAACTCAAGGGGAAGTTTTATAGAGCGGTGGTTAGACCTGCCATGTTGTATGGGGTGGAGTGCTTGCCTGTGAAGAACTCTCATGTCCAGAGAATGAGAGTTGCGGAGATGAGGATGCTCAGGTGGATGTGCGGGCTCACCAGATTAGATAAGATTAAGAATGAAGTTATTCGGGAGAAGGTGGGGGTGGCCCCAGTGGATGAGAAGATGCGAGAAGCGAGACTCGGGTGGTTTGGGCATGTGCGGAGGAGAAGCCCTGATGCACCGGTGAGGAGTTGTGAGCGACTGGCGGTGGTTGGCGCGAGTCGGGGCAGAGGGAGGCCTAAGAGGTATTGGGGTGAGGTGATTAGGCAGGATATGGCTAGAATGGGGATTTCCGAGGACATGACCCTTGATAGGAAAGTTTGGAGGTCTAGTATTAGGGTTGTAGGGTAGGGCCTCTAGAATTCTTAGTACTTCTGTTAGGGGCTGAGTGGGGTTTGGTAGCGATCTCTATAGTTAATTAATGTATTGTGTTGTGCCTTTTATGGTAGTAACCGATTGGTATTATTACATGTCATTCTACTTTTGGTTTTATGTTTAGGTAATTATTTATTTGATTTATCCCGGATTTACTAACATTGTTTTGTTTTGTTTTGTTTTGTTTGTTGATTTTCTCTCTCTTTTTCTGAGCCGAGGGTCGGCCGGAAACAGCCTCTCTACACTTTCGGGTAGGGGTAAGGCCTGTGTACGTATTACCCTCCCCAGACCCCACTTTGTGGGAACATACTGGGTAGTTGTTGTTGTTGTTGTTGTTACAAGCCTTCAGGAGCTTTCGTTTCATCCTGGAACTGAAATTAGATTTAACTGGAATTACATTTAACTTAAATTGTTTGGTTTCAATGCCACGTACATATCATCATTAACAACTTATTTTTACCATTTTAAAATGTTAGTAAGATTTTCCTGCTTCTTTAGTTGACACTCTTGGGTAACATAGGAATGCACTTTTTCTTTTTACTTTTTATACATATTACTTATATTGAATTTCTTATAAATTTCATACAAGTTTTATACTTCATCTTCACATGACTACATAAGCTGAAATTTAATCTACTTATTTTTAACTAATTCTTTTGAATGCTATCAATAAAATTAGTCTACAATATACGTCGGTTTATATTATGCCTCATTAGACTATTTTTAATTGCAATGACCCGTGCATCGCGCGAGTATGTTTACGAGTTAGAACTAAATTAAACCAATTAAGTTGGTTTTTTCTTGATTTGGTCTATGTCGATTTTATTGGCTTTCTTGGTTATTTATCGTTTTTTCCTTAAATATATGATATACACTATCAAGTAGGGGCGGGCATCGGTCGGTTCGATTCGGTTTTGAAAATTATCGATTTTGCCTATCGGTTATCGGTTTACAAATATCATCACCTGATAACCAAATCGATAAGATATTGGTTATCGGTTATTGATCCTTATCGGTTCGGTTATCGGTTTACCCGATAAGGCAAAACTAAAATTAAAAGTGTGAACGTTGAATATTAAAACTGCTGAAAATTAAAAGTGAATGCTAACAGAAGATTGCTAGTATGCTACTGCTTTCAAATCCAGCTGCTAGCCTGCACAAAGACTAAAAGATTTAGCGTTACTGCTTTCTAAAAAAATCAGAGGTACTGCTTTCTCAAATGCAAGAAATCACGAACTATAACTGGGTAGTTCAGTTGACTGGGCAATGCTACTGCTTTCTCACAACTGTGCAACACTACCAGTCCTAAAATATTTCTCACAACTAGGCAACGCTACTGATGAGTACAACGCTATTACTGAGTACAACGCTACTGCTTTCTCAAGTTCAAGATAGAACACCAATAACAATTTTAAAGCTGCTATATATGACACAACTGAGTAGATGGAATGAAACCAGGAAAATTATTAGATCCAAGATAAATGTGAGTAACAGATTCAAGGTTTGCAATTAAAGGACTCGAGGTCCCAGAAATATTAGACCTAGGCAAGTTTATGACAGTAACTTTATGGTTATTGTCACGGCTTAATCCCCACCAACTTCCATCACAAGGATTATTACCAGACCATGAATCAACAAGCCTAGAAGGATAATTCACAAGAAGCAAACAGAAAAATTAACAGAACAATTAACAAGAAGCAGAAAAAATCTTGAGCAAATAGAAGCTATTGAGCAAACAGAAGCAAACATATTGAGCAAACAGAACAATTAACAACAAGCAAAGTAGCAAATAGAAGACAGAACTGGTGCGATTGATAGGAGCAAACAGAAGCAAAAATAATCTTGAGCCAAAACTTACACGATGAGGGAGTATGGCGGACAAGCGGAGAACTGGTGGTGAGACTCTTAACTCTTGGGGGTTGGGGCTGCGGCGAACTAGGGTGACTCGAGAGCACTGAATCTGAAGACTGAGTGAACTATGAAGAGGGAAAGGGAATTAGGAAAATAATACTCCAGTATATACTTAAGGGTAAATTAGTAAATTACTTAATTCTAATTGGGTTACCGGTTTTTACCCAATAACAAAAATGCAAACCGAGACCGAACATATAACCCAATAAAAAAAATATTTTTACCCGTTACCGAGCTGTTAACCCAATAACCCAATACCGATAACTCAATAAAGAGTTAACGGGTTTGGGTTATCGGTTTGAACCGATATATGCCCACCCCTACTACCAAGCAAACATTTCGGCGATCACACTTTCAATGTAAAACTATTAAATTAATTTCCCTTTGAGAAGATAATTGGATAAAATAATTATTAATAATTTAAGGACTCAATTAAAAATATATAATTTTTAACACAAAATATATCTTTAAACTTAACAAAAGAAAATTACAAGTTAAATTAGAATATTTACTAAAAGTGCAAACCTTTAATATTAATTATAAAAATTATATATATATATATATATATATATATATATATATATATATATATATATATATATATATATATATATATATATATGTGTGTGTGTGTGTGTGTGTGTGTGTGTGTGTGTGTGTGTAATAATTAATTTAAAATAGCTATTCCTATATTCGATTTGGTTCGGTTTTTTTAGTTAGAACCAAAGCCAAACCAAATTTGATCGATTTTTAAATTTCAAAACCAAAACCAAATCAAACAAAAAAATATCTGTTTTATTGGTCAGTTTGGTTTTGTTTTCGGTTTGATTTTGGTTATTAACACCCATACATACAAAATAGTAAAGTACATATCATTTAACATTTCAACTATGATTTTTCTGTATGATTGCTGTTTGCAGTACCCTGTGCCAAGCCTTTCCAAGTTCTATTCACTCGAAATACTATAATAGGAAAAAGTTAGGAGTGTGTGTGGGGCGAGAAAAACAGATTGAGTAAATGAAAGGGTACAATTCTATTTTTCTAATTTTAATGGTGTCAAATTGTGTTGGGGCGAGAAAAGCATATTAGAAGATCAATCGCCCAAAATAACTATGAGCGATTATGATGTTATCCTCTTGACCGAATTTGTAACCTTCTTTAGCGGATTCATATGTTGTACTAATTGGATTTTTTTTGCATGCGTTGTGCTTATCCATTCTCTTCCTTCACAATTGTCCTTTATACACTGTTACCCACAAATATATTAAGTCAGTGAGTTAATGTCCGGTCTTCAATCAATTTCAAAGTTACGTTTGAATATTTAACTTGGTAATACCATATTTTTCAAAGAGTAGATTAGAAAACATTTTCATCTTGGTCGAGATACTGTATTTGGCAAGAATTGACACCTGAAACGACATTGATTATTTGTTAAATGAAGCAGCATGATGTGAGACGAAAGAGACATGTTTGTTTCTAATACTAATAATCGATTGACACGTCAAAAAGTCTAAAAATCCAAAACGATTTTGTCCCACCTCACACGCATTACCTAATTTTTCTTCCATAGGAGTAAAATAATGCCTCCTTCCTTATCCAATATCTTCAATTGCATTGTTGACCAGATTGATCTCTAATGGACTTAAAGATAAAAGGTGACAGTGCAAAACACAAACTTGATCAAGATATTACTCCTTTCCTACAAAAACCAATGGCAGCTCAGAGTAGGAAAATTATAGTTTCTTCTTTTTAAAAGATTATATTTGTGAGTATTTTATAAATGGAAGAATATTTTTTTGGGAAACACCATAACAACAACTTCAAAGAATAGTCCTTGAAGACAATTTTATTTGCTAAAATTTGTCGCGGTCAAACACACTTACGCAAGTATACGTGGTCGTCAAGTAATAAAGTAGTGATTAGATTATTTTTCTCACTGAGACTTATGATTAACTTTTGACTGATTCAAACTCAAATAATTTATCGATTCAAGAGATTTTTCACAAAAAGTGTAACTAACGAATTCACTATCTAAGAACTATCAAGCAATGAAATAACTAGAATTCAACCACAATACTTAAGCTATTTCGGATAACAATCAGTAGGACAGGATATTCCATGGTCATATGCCAGCTAACAATCATGTTGTGTTCTCGGTTTAAAATGATTAAATGATTTACCTGGATTGTTGATTGACATGTTTGATATTACTCATAAGATTCTGTCGAGTTTTTACTCGCCTATTCAAACTAACTTAATTCCTATATGTCTATGGAATTAAGATTAACAAGAATGTATTTACACTTCCTGTATTTCAACCAAGCAAGACAATTAGGTATATTTCTATCCTAATTGCGAATCGGTTCCCCGATGCCTAGGTTCAAGAACTTGCTTATGTAATCTGGAATTATCACTTTCGTGTTCAACTCTAGATTCGTAGATAGTATTTTACTGTTAGCTACTTAGCAAAATAATTAAAAACAGAATTAAATAAATAACCCAATATGATAAACTCAAGCTCATCAATTTAAACTTCAAACGTCAACATTCATGTAGCACCTACGACCCCAGAATAACAGAGTTCTTAGCCACACATGCTCACGGTAATAATCTCAATAATTCCCAAGAACACATAAAAATCAGTATCATTCCTTATCCTCCTCCACCAATAATGTTGCCGCAAATTCTGATACATCTTACCGGCGCCCGGATGAATAGAGTATCGAGAACTATGGGCCTGCTCTAAAATCAACTGTCGATGCCCATCAACATTAATTTTACAGACTCGACCCTGCAACCTCAAAACCCCATCATCTCCTAATGTACCCTACTTGGCACCACCGCGCTGCACTGTGACTCTAAGGACACACAAATGAGGATCATCATACTGTCAATCTTGGATACGCTCAAATAAAGAAGAACAAGCAACCATGCAAGCTAATATACGACTAGGCTCGGAAACATCCAACCTCATGAATTGATTGGCCAAAGCCTGAACATCCAAAGCAAGCGGTCTCTCACAGATCGGAATAAAGTCATCCAGACTTTAAGTTTAATCTATTATCCGTAGCAAAGCTAACATAGGACCTTAAATGCTTTGTTGGTTTTTATCCTGACTTCTGTTTATTACAGGGGCTCTACAACGACAAGGTATTGAGGATCAGTAAGAAGTATGGGGGTCTGTATATGCTAAAGGAAAGAGATGCAGTAGAAATAAATGTACCAGTATCATAAGAACACACCGATAGTGCACTTTGGCATTTCAGACTAAATCATGATTCATTGAAGGCATTGCAACACATTTCATCTCTACGAGGCAAAATAAATACTAGATAATTAGAATCTTGATCTATATGTCCTTTAGCTAAACAATGTAAATTACCATTTTCTGTTAGCAATTCTAAATTCTCAACTATTTTTGAACTTGTTCATCCAGATGTTTGGGGACCCTATACGGTACCCACTTATGATAGGAAAAAGTACTTTGTTACAGTTGTTGATGATTTTAGAATATACACTTGGGCTTGTTTGATTAAGCCAAAATGTAAAGTTTGTGTTGTGTTGAAGAATTTTCTATCTTTAATTTAGAATCAATGTGGTATGTGTGTTAAGATTGTGAGATCTGATAATGGGAGTGAGTTCTTCAATACACAGTGTAATGAATTACTGTCATCTCTTGGTATTTTGCACCAAAGTAGTTGTCCTTACACACCCCAATAAAATGGAGTGGTTGAAAGGAAGCACAAACACATCTTGGAAGTAGCGAGGGCATTGAAGTTTCAGAGTAGAATACCTATCAAATTTTGGGACGATTACGTGAAGACTGCTATATACTTGATCAACGGAATACCTTGTTCAGTATTGAAGGGAAAAACACCTTTCGAATTGATGTATGGGAATGTTAGCAGAATGGATCCTCTACGTGTATTTGGTTGCTTATGTTATGAAAGCAATCTACCTAAGGGAGACAAGTTTGCACCAAGAGAAACAAAGGCAATTTTCACAGGGTATGCTGAAACTCAGAAAGGATACATGTCATATGATATGGAGACACATTCCTTTTTTGTTAGTAGAGATGTTCAGTTTAGAGAAGACCGGTTCCCTTTCAAAATGGTAAATGTTGAACAAGATGAAGGTGATTCATTCCTTTAGCAGTCAACTCAATTCCTAGTGGCTAATCCATATGGCAATACTGATACCCATGAACAGTTTACATCCCCAACACTTCCTGAAGATGCTTCTCTGCATGAAGACAATGCTGAGACTAACATTTGGAATGCTCCACTACAGTACTATCATGTCCCAGTAATTATTGAATCAAATGATGCAACTGATGAGTAGTCTGAGCTAGTAATCACAGAAACTAATGAGCAGCATGCATCCACAATTATACCACAAGATGTTGTTCCAGAATGTACTACCAGTTCAAAGAAAAATAGGACCTCCTATCTAGATGAAGGATTATATGAACCATACAAAAGGATCATCAGGCCACATGTATCCTATATCCAACCATGTTGCCTATTAACATTTGTCTAACTCATATTTGACTTAACTGCAAGCCTTCTCAGTTCTCATTAAACCTAGAAGCTTCAATGAAGCGGCAATTGATAAGAATTGGGTTGAAGTAATGAGAAAGTGGTTAAAGATCCTAATGACAATCAAACTTGGGAGATGGCGTCCTTACCACTAGGGAATCAAACAATTGGATCAAAATGGGTGTACATAATTAAGTACAAGGCAAATGGAGAGGTTGATAGATTCAAAGCAAGGTTAGTGGCCAAGGGCTATACTCAACAAGAAGGGCTTGACTACCATGAAACTTTTTCATCTGTGGCTAAAATGGTCACAATTAGGACAGCCATTGCAGTTACAGCATCAAAGGACTAGCCATTATTTCAGACGAATGTTAATAATATTTTTCTCTAAGGTCACCTAGAGGAGGATGTTTACATGGAAATGCCTCAGGGCTTCCAATAACATGGGGAGTACAGGGTATGCGGGTTGCTGAAATCCCTATATGGCCTTAAACATGCTTCTAGACAGTGAAATATAAAGCTAACCACTTCCCTTATGCAAGCTGGATATATACAAAGTCCATATGATCATTCCCTTTTTACAAAAAAAAAAAGAGTTGATATTGTAGTCATCCTAGTGTATGTAGATGACTTACTAATCATAGGAAGTAATGTTGAATTGATACGTGAGGCAAAGGATTCCTTGCATGGTATCTTCAAGATGAAGGACCTGGGGGAATTGAGGTATTTTTTGGGCATAGAGGTGATGAGGTCGAAGGAAGGAATAGTTCTCAATCAAAGAAAATATGCTTTGGAGTTAATCTCTGAAGTTGGAGTTTGTGGTTGTAAACCTACTTTTACACCAATGGAACTCAATCACAAGCTAACAACTATAGATTATGATAAGCATGTGGGAATCACTGAAGATGCAGAACTAGGAGATATGATAGCATATTAGAAACTAATAGGGAAGCTGTTGTACTTGACCATCACAAAACCAGACCTATGTTTTGATGTACAAGTTCTGGGTCAATTTATGCAAAGGACAAAACAATCCCATTTGAATGCAGCAATGAGAATCATCTGATATATCAAAGGTTCACCGGGCCTTGGTATATTCTTGAAGAAGGGAGAAACTCATACTATTACAGCTTATTGTGACTCAGATTGGGCTTCTTAGGAGATCAATCATAGGCTATATTGTGAAGTTAGGAGACTCATTGCTATTTTGAAAGTCCAAGAAACAACAGACAATCGGTAGAAGCTCAGCAGAATACAGGAGCATGGCAGTTGTGGTAGCCGAAATCATTTGAGTAACATGATTATTAGAAGAATTAGGAGTGAAAGTACAGAAGCTAGTACATCTTCATTGTATAGTAAAGCTGCAATACAAATAGCAGCAAATCCTATCTTCCATGAGAGGAAAAAACATATAAAGATCGACTGTCACTTTGTGAGGGAAAGAATCAAAGCAGAACCCATCACTACCAACTATATTCCTTCCAAGCAACAACTAGCTGATTTGATGACAAAGGGATTAGGAACAATACAACACCAGTTACTACTCTCCAAGCTTGGAGTGTTTTATGTATTTAATACTCCAGCTTGAGGGGGAGTATTGAGAGTCAAGGATCAAAATGTAATATTAAAAAGTTTGGGGTAGTTAGTTATATAAAAGAAAAATAGGTTATTATATAGTACAGTAAATCTGGAAATCAGATTTACCTTTACATAACCGACCATCTTCCTAGCTCAAAATTTCTCTCTCTAGATTCTTCCAATTCAATCAATGAAAATTGTTCTTGCATGTTCTATGTAGTGTTGTTATTGTTCAATCTAGCTCAAATAAACAGAGGTTAGTCTATATTATTATTTATTGACTTGGTAAATTATGTGTTTATCTTGTCTATAGTTTTTCGAATTGTTATTTTTATTAACTAAATATAAGAGTGAAACATAGAGATTAAAATTCAAGACTTTAAAGTAAACTTCATAGACTTTTAAAAGGTTAGATACTGTTAGAGGCACTTAAATATATAAACTTAGTGGCACACATTTAAGAAATTATATTGTTCTGTCTAACTTTATTTTTATAAATAAATTTAAAAAAACCTTAGAATGATATTTTTAGACGCATAATGATAAACAAAAAGAAGCGGTATATTCAAAATTCACTTTCATATACACAATAATCCCCATCATTAATATTATTACAGTAGTAATATAGTACCAAATTGAACCCCTTGAGTAAAATTCTAGGTCTGCCATTTATTGAAGCTCAAGACATTTGTATTTGTTTAATATTCATAAATTTTGTATTGTACTCTCTCTCTCTCTCTCTCTCTCTCTCTCATATATATATATATATATATATATATATATATATATATATATATATATATATATATATATATATATATATATATATTCTAAATTTCCTGAAGGTTTTGTGGGAGACTGACAAGTTTGAGAAAGAAGAGTCCGCAAAAAAAAAGAACATGGCCGGGGGGTTGAATAATTAAATAATAAAATATGGCATATTTTAAAAAAAAATTAATTAGTGTCAACACATGTTTTTCTAAAGATAGAGACCAAGTTATTTTGTGGGTGAAGAGTAAATATGATCCAAAAGTATGACGGTAGGAATAATTATATTAAGAAACTGAAACGAAGAGTAAATATAGCTTATTTTAAAAAGTAGATGGACAAATATGACGCTTTTTCATATCTACAAATTACAAGTGATACTCTCTTCATTCCTATTTAAGTGGTAATAGTTTATTTTTTACTCAGTTTCAAGAAATATAATATCTTCCGCAATCTTGAAAATTTAACTTAATTTTTTATGTTTCTCTTAAAGAAAAGCTTCTATATGTTTACATAAATATTATGACATGTCTAAATTAAAGTCATAAATTTAAAAGTTTTATAATCACACAAATATTATACATATTTATATAAATTGAAACTAAGAGAATAACTAGATTGTAATGTCTATTTGTCCTATTGACTTGAGAATTCCTCTCACATGGAATCAGCAGAAGATTTAGTTAACTACTATCCGATATTCTCTCCTATTTTGAATCAACTTTGTATTTTGATTATTGTTATGATTTGTTGTATATCTTCAAATTCAAATCTAGAGAGATTATTGGACTTGTGTTACTGAATCTTTGTACATAAGAAATAGTTAAATGACTCTTCCTCTCGGCAAAGCTTGAAAAATATGCAAGGTTTAAGTAGGCAGAAGAGTGTCTGCTATACCGATTTATGCATGTTCCCTCATGTGCACCTGCCCGTAGGTTTCTTTCATTTTTCACCTCTTTACTTTCTTATATGGTATCAGATACATTGATTCAACATGGCCGCTTCCGCAAATTTAACCATTAGTCTCACTCCCACTCAGGGATCATCTTCTGATAAAATGACATATCATTTACCAAATCTCTCTCCAAAGCTTGATCACAATAACTTTCAGATTTGGAAGAGTAATGTTATGAATGCTCTCCAAATTTTTCGTCTTCATTATTTTGTTCTATCCTATAACCCGCCACATGCTACTATAAAACTCAAAGTGCTCCAACTGAATAACCTGCTACTGTTCCAAATCCTAAATATGATGATTGGCACCAACGTGATGTCTACGTCCTTCTTTGACTCAAACAAACAATTTCAGATCCCTTGCTTCCTCATATAATCACGGTCGAATCCTCTTATGAAGCATGGTATACAATTGAAAGCCTTTTCCAAACCCAAGAAAACTTCCGTGTGGGATAACTTTAATGGCAACTTAGTTCTCTTAAAAAAGGATCTCTCTCTATCGTTGAATACTTTGAAAAGAAACGTGTTTTAGCCGATGCTTTAGGCGAACGCTCTCAAATTGTTTCGGATGATGATTTTGTCTCATATATTCTCTATAGCCTGAACTCGTTTTTTGGTTCTTTTCGTGCAGCTCTTAACTTGCGAGTTGAACCTATTAATCCCGCAGACCTACCCGGACTTTTTCTTCAAGAAGATGAACGAATTCTTAACAAAGTACTCATTAGCATGAAACTCAACAAAGAAACTATTATCCCGAGTGTGTTTGGAAATACTTAAGAGACTTTTTAGAGAGTTTTAACACTTTTCGGACTAGCAGACAGAACTTTAAAGCCAATATGTGAAATATTTAGTGACATACCATTGCCGACCACAATTTGATCATCTCCATTAAACTCCGAGTTGATGGATAGGTTAGCTAGATCTGAAGTGATATGGTGAGAGACACCCGAGTCGAAGTACCATGCTGGATCAACAATTGTAGATGGAGAAGTATAGTTGGAATGTGGTTTAGAGAGGGGTCCACGTATATTAGACATGGCAGAAGGATGTGAAGAAGTTATATTCAACCACCAGACAACTCTCGACATCAAATGATAACCCGCTCCAAAATCAACTCTTTAGCCCCAAAAGCTCTCACCACATCCAAACACTCCCTTCCAGCTGATCCTCTACCTATTGACGAACCCAAAATTTATAACCAGGTTTCCAAACTTCCTCAATGGCAACAAGCTATGCAAACAGAATTTTCTGCTCTTATGCAAAGTAATACATGGCAAATTGTTTCACCTCCTCCTAACTCTAATATTGTTGGGTGTAAGAAGTGGGTTTACACAGTGGCGGATCCAGTATATCAGGTTCCTGCTCAATTTTTTTTTATTTAAAGTTACTACAGTACACAACTATTTCAATACGACAGTAACAAGGAAGAAAGTAACCTTGAATATAAGATTTCTAAACCCATAAACTTTCAAAAGACATAAACTTCCGAACTCATAATTTTGGAACTTATACTGATAAATAATAAAACTAAAACTGAAAAATATATTTAGTTTTTTTAGAAAAATATTTTCCAATTTTTCCATGTTTGGTTGACTTAAATATTTTGGAAAATATTTTCTTATCAATTTATTTTCCTCCAGTTGGAGGAAAATATTTTCTTTATCAAAAGAAGGAAAAACATTTTCTAAAACTCCTTCTCAACCTTTCCCACCCTCACCAACTCACCTCACCCCCTCTCCAACAAAATGTATAATTAAAAAAAAATAATGTATGTAATTAAATTTGAATGTATCACTACTTCCTCCGGTCCACTTTAATTAGTTTTTTTAGCCTTTTTGTGGTTCATAATATTTGATTTTCTGATATCAAGAAGGAATTAAATTTTTTTTCCAAGGTTGCACTTGGAGTAAAAAATCTAGGAGTATTTTGTTATATTCCTAATGAACAAATTAAAGGTACTATCCCCCCCCCTCGCCCCAGCTCCACCCCCAGCCCCCCCGAAAAAATTTTAAAATATATTTTTCAGTTTTTAATTTTAATATTTATCATTTAAAGACTCAATATTTTACAAGTTCCAAAATTATGAGTTTGGAAGTTTACGGGTTTAGAAATTATAAATTTACCGATTCGAAAATACGCAATTTTTGCGTTAAAAAGTAAAGCATCACATTAGTTCCTTTAGATTGTGTCAATTTTTAGAGACTCCGGGAAGGGGAGGGGTGGGGAGGTGGGAGGGGAGAGGTGAGGAAAGATACAAAAAAAATATTTTTAAAAAATAATTTTTTACTCTCTAACCAAACATAGAAAATATTTTCCGGAAAATGTTTTCCACTTACCAACCAAACAAGAGAAAATAAGTGATAAAATCACTCATTTTCCATGAAAACATTTTCTAGGAAAACATTTTCCATGGAAAATATTTTCCTTCATACCAAACACACCCTTTGTTGATTATTTCATCTACTTTGTTCTTTATTTTTTCCTTCTCTGCGTTCCTAAAAAGCAAAAACTCAAGAAGGATTAATTTTAAAGTTTTTTGGAAACAAAGTATTTCTTATTCCTAAATATAATTAATATAATAAAGCATAAAGGTGAAAGGAGGTAGGAAAAGGAGGGGAAAAGGGCTAAAAAGAAAATTTTAGTTCAAAAGCTAAATAAAGTGGCGGACAATCCTTAAGGGAATAGGAAAAGTTAAATTTTTTTTTACAAAAGACAAATAGGTAAAGAAATAGTATAGAATATTGAGAGAGTTAGGTGAGAATCGAACTCGTGTGGCGTAAAATTACACTCCTCAACTTCAGCTTTGAACCAAAGCACCCATAGGCCTTTTTGATTAGTGGGTGCTTACTAATTCAATATATTACTTTCCTCTGTTTTCTTATATAGCCGTGCATAGTTTACGCCGGGGTCAATGGGTGCTTCAGCACCCGGCACGGACCATGTAGATCCACCCCTGGGTTTACAAGATCAAATATAAATTTGATGGCTCCATTGAGCGCTAAAAAGCTCGTTTACTGGCGGAAGGATTTCATCAAGTAGAAGGCACTGACTATTTTGATACTTTTAGTCCTGTCACCTAACCAACCACCTTTAAGCTAGTCCTCTCTATTATACTTCTCTCACTAAAGGTTCCCTTGCATCAACTATATATTAATAATGCATTCGTAAATGGTGAGCTTAATGAGCAGGTAATTATGGAGCAGCCAAAGGGATTTGTTAATCCCCAATACCCCAATAATGTGTGACTACTCAAAAAGGCTATTTATGGCCTAAAATAGGCTCCTCGAGCATGGTTTACTAAGCTCAAAATTTTTCTCCTATCTCATATTTTAATTCATGCTTATCAGATTGTTCTCTATTTGTTAGAAAATCACTCAATGAAATTACTTATATCCTAGTGTATGTGATGAACTTATTGTTACGGGAAGCAATCATCGGTTCATTAATCAATTTAGTGAAACACTTCATGCTATCTTCTCTTTGAAGGACCTTGGCGATCTTCATTTTTTCCTTGGAATTTAAGTTACCAGAAATAACGATACCATTTTTCTCACCCAACAAAAATATATCAGAGATGTCCTTGTACGTGCCAAGGTGGCTAATGCCAAATCGATCTCCACTCCATCTACACCGGGGTCTCGTCTTGCCCATGACGACGATCCTCTCCCTGATCCTCACCTTCAATATGCCACCACTATCCCCCCCCCCCCCCCCCCCCCCCCAAAATTTGTTATGCTGTCAATCGGGTGTGTCAATTTATGCATAATCCATCCACCACCCTATCGGGCTGCCTTTAAGCATATTCTTCGATACCTTAAAGGCACCATTCACCATGGTCTTTACTTTCACTCATCCACAGACTCCAACTAGTTGCCATTGCTGATGGTGGTTGGATTTCTGAACCAGATGATAGTCTTTCTCAATATGGTTTTGCTCTTTACTATGGTGGTAATTTAGTAAGTTGGTGCTCTAAGAAGCAAAAGGTTATCGCTCGCTCTAGTATCGAAGCTGAATATCGAGCTCTTGCATTTGCTACTACTGAAATTATTTGGGACAACAACTTTTACATGAGTTACATGCTCCTCTTAAACAACCTCCGATTCTACTCTGCGACAACTTAAGTGCTACCTTTATCTCTGCCAATCATGTCATTCATCCACGGTCGAAGCACAATAACTTGAATATTATTTCGTACGGGAGAAAGTCGATGATAATTCACTTGTTATTCGCTTTGTTAGTTCTCAAAATGAGATGGCAGATATTTTTACAAAAGTTCTCGAAACGGCTAGATTCAATCTGCTAAAATCCAAGCTACTTGTTCGACCCTCACCATTCGCTTGCCGGGGGGTATTGACTGAGAATTCCTCTCACATCAAAACCAAGAACCAGCAGAAGATTTAGTTAACTACTAGTAGATATTCTCTCCTATTTTGATTCAACTTTGTGTCTTGAATTACTATTATAATTTGTTGTACATCTTCAAATTCAAATTTAGAGAGATTATAGGACTTGTGTAACTGAATCCTTGTATATAAGAAATATTTAAAGGACTCTTCCTCTCGACGATAAAGTTAACCGAGAGTGTGCACATTGGACTTTCTTTCATCTTTCACCTCTTTACTCTCTTATATGTACAAGCAAGTCAGCACTATAATGATGCAGTGGGTTAATAATCACTTGATGATCAATTAGTTTCAATAGGTAGTATTAATCACGTGTGACTTGGTACATATTTATCTTACAGCTGATTAAGACTTCATATTAGAACTTGCTCGAAATTGTTTTTGCATAAATGAAGCCTGATCCGACATTGGTTAACTTGGTGGATGATATGAGAGAAAGAAAATGGAAGATTGGTTAATGATCCAAAATGATGAAAAATCCAAAATGATTTGGCATACCTCATTAATTTCCTACCATTTCTGTAATAGTCAAGAGCATAACTCATACGTATATGACAGGTTCAGCATACCATACCATCACACTTAGTTCTTTGTGTAAATTCCGAAGTTAATTTATTTTACTTATTAAAAGACTATATTCTAGTAAAATTAATTATAAAAATCATAATAATAAGACTGACGGATACTACTACATGATTACAGTCAAAGTTAGAAAATCATATACCCTTTGGCGTTGCCAAACTTCTTTCTGGAAAAACTAAAGACAAAAACATGAAAAAATCTCGCTAATCCAAAAATCATCATCAGATCGCTAATCCATGATCATTGCATCTTTATTCATTTGGAGTGCTTAAGTGTAAAGTACCTCAGAGATATTCGTCGAATATTCAACTTTTAAGGGATAGTTTGGTATGCCGGATAAATTTATATCGCCAATCAAATATAGTATAATCCTGAATATCCCATCTTATCCAACCTTATTCCATCACACTTGGTATTATTTTGTCTCATTTCCAAAGTGGAATAAATTAATATAGGGATTATAATCATGGCAATTAATAGTGATGTGGCCGACGTAAATAGTATTTTCACCAATAAAATTTAAAAGTAAACACGTAAATAAGTAGAGGGACTTAAAAAAAAAAATTAACATTGTATACAGTACACAGGGTAATCTTGGGCAAAAGGGTTCGTTGAACACTGATTCTCCCATTTCAAGTCAGACAACAGTTCCAACAACACAATTATCAAATATATGGGTGGTTTTGGGATTAGGACCGTGAGTTATTACACAAGTGTAGTCCTCAGAACTCTCCATCTCCCTCAAACTTAAGCCATCTGCAATACAACAAGAATCTTTTTCTACTTCTTTTAATGTAGAAGCTAAGAGTTGACAATCCCGAGTCTTGATACCAAAATCAGTAGAGGAAGCAGGATTTTGAACTTTAGGCTCTTTTCCAAACAGAACCATTTCCTCACTCAAAAGAAGAGCAAGTTTAATACCTTCTGATTCTAATTTATCATCTACTAATAAAGTTGACTGCTTTCTGTCCATATAAGTGATTGGATTTCCGCAGTTTCTATCATAGCCAAAAGGGTTGCCAAAAGTGAACATTTGTTTGCCGTCAAGAATGGATTTTGGGCTACTAATTCCAGTTTCAACTACATCAGAGAAGCTTCTGGTCAGAAATCCATTGAAAATTCTTGGAGAAATGGGTGGGTTTGTATGATTTTTGGTGGGAGATATTGGAAATGAAGTAGTGTTGTCAGCCATAAGACCTTGCTGTTTGCTGTTCACTGCTCTTTTTGAATTGTTCCTCGACATCGCCATTAACATTTAACAGCTCTTTCTCAGGAAAACAAGAAGTATGGATAAGCTAAAGACACTTCGCACTAGTTCTTCTATTTGCCCTTTGTAGTTTCATGAAGAATAAGTCAAGAAGTTCTTTTGCCCACTTCAGTACTTTAAAGTGAGTCTCGACGTTTTGTCCTTTTGATTGAAAGGAGGGGAGGGGCCAACAATAAAATAAAAGTGATAATAATAATAATGTAAAGGAAATACGTACAACTCTTTCTCTTCCCAAGACCCCACAACTTAACTGCACTTCTCTCACGCTTCCTGCCTCCCTTGATTGCACGCACTTGGAGGTGAATATCTATGAAGAATACGTCCGTTATTTGGACGGATTTGGTCGTAGATTTAAAATTTATTTTAAAATTTTGATTTTAGTTAAGTTTGATTTGAAGATAAATATGTATTTGGATATATATTTTCAAAACATATTTTCCAACTTTATAGTTTTCAAGGTTTAGAATTTTGGCTCAAAATCAGCAATGGATGTGATTTAGGTATTTGGGATTTGCCAAATGTAGGCAAAATTATGGCCAAACATGAATTTGCCAAATAAATTTGAAATTTATTTTGGCAAAACTCATGACCAAACAGGTCATCAATCTTACTAACCATATTAGCATATTTTAAATAGAATTATCTAACTTGGGGCGGCCTTTCCATAAAGCAAGTAAAGCAGCCGTTTTAGGCCTCATATTTGTGAGAGTCTCATTTTTTGTGATACCTAATAAATTATGTATAAGTTTATAAAAGAGTTCCCTAAAATTTGATTAGTGCAACACTCGAAAAAAGCTAGTGGATGTTATAGTTTGATTCAAAAGATATGTAATTTAGTTTGAGGTTTTCTTGATAGTTTGTGTGGGTGCTCATTGAGCCCTTCCCTGGTGGCTGTGGCACTAGATGTTCCTGATATGTATAAAGTTTGTTGTTAATGATAATTGTATAGGTTAGTATCACACAAAAAAAGGAACAACAATATCACAAGAAAGATTAATTGGATTAGTTAAATTGTCAATGGAAAAATACTTATTAGAAATTATTAATTATAAAAAATTATTAATAACTTTGTATCTAAGAAAAACTATAAAAAAAATACGACTTCAAATAACTAAAATTTAAAAAGTTAAGGCCTCTCGTAAAAACGATCTAACCAATAATGTTCTTCAAGGAATAATGTATTATTATTATTACTATGTTTCTCCGTGTCTATGACTTATTTTCTCCTTTCCCTTTTTTCCTAGCTCTAATTGTCTTAGACTTTTTATGTTACGGTAATATTGCAATTACTTGAATTCATCATTATGGATTGTATGGGTCAGAATTCGACCCCATAATACAAACGAAGCTAATCACCTTTCCTGGTTAATTCAAGATTAATAAGTGGTGCGACCACTCGTAATTAACGGTACTTAACGCCTGTATGACACGATTAATAAGGCTACGACCCATCCCCTACCATGAAGACAAAACCTCAATGTGGTCCCGGCCACCAACTGTCACCTCATGCAGCTCACAACTATAAATACCAAGAAAGAAAACATAATCAAGGGGCTTCTCTCCTTCCCAATGGGGACTCTCCAATCACACAGAGAAAGAGAGAGGGAGAACTACTGATGAGGAAAATATAATTCCACAAAGCAATACAACATGATTGTAAGGCCCTGAACCTCTTCATGAAGAGGCAGACCAAATCATTATCATCAATAAAAGCCGTCAACATTTCTCACCCTAATTGGGAGTGCTTATTATTGTCTCTTTTGCTTGGTTATTGAATTATTAAGATTTTCTATGATTGGCCTGTAATTTATGTATATTGTTTCGTATTCACAAAGTGTATGGTAACTTTCGAATCAAATAATTTGGCGCCGTCTGTGGGGATTTCCTTGCAAGATCGCGTAGTTCTTCCTCGAACCAAAAGAAAAGAGAACACCGGAAAAGAAAAAGCAACCCAGCTCGTGCAAGTCTACTCTTTCTCCGATTTTCTATAATGCAAAAGGGAAGAGGAAATTCCCCCTATCTTTAGGGAGGATCCCTACGAAGCATCCCCCATTCTCCCGATGCGGGCCTCAACCCTCGAGCCACCTCAAAATAACTCACATGCCCCGACTGGGAAAATCACGCATGAACCGCTCAAAGTCTTAAACCAAAACCGAGCTTCACCACTCAAAACCCCCAACGCCAAGACTCAGGCAATGCGCCTTCGCCAGTAAGTTCAACTACGGTTGAACCAAGACTCAGGCTATTCGCCATCAAAATTGATAAAGTTCAACAACGGTTGAACTAGGACTCAGTCTATATGCCTTTGCCATCAAAATTGATAAAGTTCAACAACGGTTGAACTGGGACTCGAGCTATGCAACTTCACCATTAAATCGAGGCTATGCGCCTTCGCTAGTAAATTCAACTATGGTTGAACCGAGATTCAGGCTATGCGCCTTCACCATCAAAATTGACGAAGGTCAACAAATGTTGAACTGGCCCTCAGGATATGCGCCTTCGCTATTAAATCAAGGCTATACACATTCGCTAGTAAGTTCAACTATGGCTGAACCAAGACTCAGGCTATGTGCCTTCGCCATCAAAATCGACAGAATAACAACAGTTGAGCTGGGACTCAGGCTATGCGCCTTCGACATTAAATCAAGGCTATGTGCCTTCGCCAACAAGTTCAACTATGGTTGGACCAAGACTCAGGCTATGCGCCTTCGCCATCAAAATCAACAAAGTTCAACAACAGTTAAACTAGGACTCAGGCTATGTGTCTTCGGCAACAAGTTCAGCTACGGTTGAACCAAGACTCAGGCTATACGCCTTCGCCATCAAAATCAACAAAGTTTGAACTGGGACTCAGGCCATGCGCCTTCGCCAATAAGTTCAACAACAGTTAAATTGGGACTCAGGCCATGCGCCTTCGCCAATAAATTCAACAACAGTTGAACTGGGACTCAGGCTTTGCGTCTTCGCCTTCAAAAATTATGAAACTCAACTATAGTTGAACTAGGACTCAGGCCATGCGCCTTCGCCAGTAAGTTCAACTACGGTTGAACCAAGACTCAGGCAATGCGCCCTCGCCAATAAGTTCAACAACAGTTGAACTGGAACTCAATCTATACGTCTTCGCCAATAAGTTCGACAACAGTTGAACTGGGACTCAGGCCATGCGCCTTCACCGATAAGTTCAACAACAGTTGAACTAAGAATCAGGCCATGCGCCTTCGCTAATAAGTTCAACAACAATTGAACTAGGATTCAGGCCATGCGCCTTTGCCAATAACCTTAATTACGAATGAACCGGGACTCAAGACATGTGCCTTTGCGAATAAATTCAACTACGATTGAACCAAGACTCAGGTTATACGCCTTCGGCGTCAAATTCGACGAGTTCAGCCTCACTTAAATGATGAACTCAGACGCTTTCGTCCTCAAATTTAACGAGTTCCATCCATAGCTGAGCCAAGACTCAGGCAGAGCTGCTTCACCACCAAAACTCAGCAAAAACCCAATCGAATCAAGGCATGGGTCAATCACCCTCGCCGTCCAAGTAAGTACACCCAACTTGAACTAAAATAAGAGACACAAAGAGTTCGGCCTCGGTCGAACTACGAGGCTGCGCTTTCATCCTCACGGCCAGTAGCCCGACCACGCCCGAACTAGAACTAAGGCTAAATGCCACCACCCCCAAATGGAGGTTTTGACTCGGTCACCCTGAGTCGAGGAGGAAAAATCACCAACAATTGAAAACTAACACACCTACCAAAGTCAGACTCAAAAGCAATCCGCCCCTTCAAACGCTTACAAAAAAAACCTAAAAAAGGGGAGGTGCAAAACAGATACAAGGCAAATAACGAAAGGTAAATCCCTTTTTATTCATAAAACAATTGCGGGTCATTCCCGCTTACATCCGGCTAAAAGTCGGTCAATAAAAAAAGAGATAAAAAATGTCAAGCGGCAAAAAAACAAAGGCAAAAACACTTCTCTCTACTCAGCGCCGTCCGTGCTCCCACTTGCACCATCATCAGCCTCTAGCGTCGCCGCATCAAAACTACAGTCCATACGGGCCTCCCAAGACTTTTGGCACGCCCCCTCGAAAGTAGCTTCGGTCACGATATCGGCCTCCCACAGATTCTTATGTACGTCCCGCTAGGCCTCAGCATGAACCCAAAGCTCACGAGCATGGCCAGAGGAAACGGCCTCCTCTCGAAGATGCCGGTTTTCTTCCTCTCGGATCTCAACCTGCCTTGCCGCAGCCTGAGCATCTCGCTCAAGGATACCTATCCGCTCCTCGAGGCTCGCCTCCCTGAAGGCGGCAACAACCCTTACTAGCGACAACTAGGATTCGCCAGCGCGGATAACCCCTTGTATCACCTCAGTCCTTATCGAGGCATCTTCCAGCTGACGCTTCAAGGCCGCAGTCTCTCAATCCAGTGCAGCCACCTTCTCACTCCATACCGATGCGGCCACCGTTACCTTGGCCAGACATTGGTGATCGCACTCGATTGCAGCCCTCCTTCCGGCCTCAAGCTCATCATCCTTCTAATGGAGCTGCTCTTCAAGGGTGCTCACCCGGCCAAGCATTTGTTGCGCCTGAAGCTCCTGCCTCGCAAATTCCTCAACCATAGCCCGTCTACGAGGATCATTCCTCAAGAGCACACGCATCTCCATATACCTATCCTTGTAGCGACGATACTTTTACAACACCCATAAAAACACCGCCGAGCGAACGTTAGCTCGGTGGATGCTCTCCACCTCCAGCAAGTAGGATTGCGAAACAAAGACAATGGTTAAAGGGAAAATAAAACAAGGCAAAGAAGGGACAGAACGGTATGCGAATATGTAGCCTCAAGCCCATCACGACTACCTCGTTCATCAAATCGACGTCCGTGATGTCCCTCAGCGACTCATTCTCCACTTTCGAGCACAGCATCCCGAACTCAGACACCAAACTCGAGCCTTTAAGTAGTAGATTCCAGTTCGAATGGACCTCAATGAGGCGTGACTTCCCCTCCACGCGAACAGACACCTTTGTAAAGCCGTCTCGAAACATGCGGACGTCCTGAGGGTCTAAGTCCAATTCGGACCGAGACACTTCTCCCACGGCTTCTCCTCCTCCTCCCGCCGCAGCCGCCAATGAAATGCTCGGACCACCAACTTCAACAATCACAGAGGCGTTTCCACCTGTCTCAACTTATAGAGTTACCGGTCAAGCCGCTGGAGGGGCAGAATCTTCGCGGCCCAAACTAGCTGGGGCGACCTTCATCGTCGGCTCACCTTCAAGGGTATGCACTGTATCCATACCCTCCCCCGCGTTCGCTGGGGGGGTGGGGAATCCATATTAATCACTACAGGGGGAGTAGGAATAATTGTTGCGGGAGGAACCGGAGTGAACGCGATTGTATGCCTGATCAAGGGCCTTTCATCCTCTTCGCCCCAGGACTATTCATCTTGAGGGCGTACAATCCTTGACGGCCCCTCATCGCGAAATATGGGCCATGGGGAGGAAGGAGTCATAGAAGACTCGACCAATGTCATCCTAGGTACGTGGTATGGCACTGGTGCTGCAAAAAATCGAGCGATCGCACATGGCCGCCGGAAGGCCAGCTGAGGAGCCCTGCCACGGTTCGCCCTCCCTATAACAGAAAAACAAAGTCGGTAAATAAAACCCCAAAACCACAAACCAAACAAAGTAAGGGATAGACTTCTCACCTGCAGCAGGCCTACAGCCGTGTCTCTCCTAGAAAGACGTCAACGTGCGAATCCTTTCAATATGAGGGAGCATGGCTTTGAGCCACCTACGCATCCCTACTAACGGGGTCGGTGACGACCTCTCGGCTACAGATGTAACAACGAGATAACATTTACATAAAACAAAACAAAAAGGGAGAAAGGAATGAAATTGAATATCTCAATAAAGTAACTCACGTACATGGTTCCAAGCCTCCGGGAACCCTGAAGGGGACGCCACTAGATGCTCGGTTCTAATGTAAAAGAAGTGCTCGAAGGGGCAGGGCTCGACCTTATCATCTAGCACCGCAGTCAGCCGTCTCGACCCACGAGGGCACGCCTGAAGCATGGTACCCCGTACCCGTTGGGGGTATAAAAGGTGAGCACGTGCTGCAGTGTAACCACCTTACCGGCCAATTCCCCGTACTTTAGAAACATCACCAGTAATTTGTAGAGAGAGAGGGTGAGCTGGCCCGGCACACCCCGTAATGGCGAAGTCCACCACTAGCGTGGGAAGTGGAATCCTAAACCCCAACCTGAAGGGGTACGCATAAAAGACACAGTATCTACTGCGATCGGTGTGAACCATTTCCTCGCTTCAGGTGAGGATAATATCGACATGGTTAGGAATGACCCGCTACTCCTGTAATCGGGCCATTCTAATCTCCCCTATCAGCGGAGCTTCATCCACAGGGTCCTCCCCGCCATCGGCAGTAAAATCAATCACCGGACCTTCGAGCCAGGGAAATACCTCATCCACTGACGGAATTCCTCCGATCTCCGCCTGCTCAGCACCTCCCATTGTCGGAGGTAGTCCTTCAATCACCGGAAGGTTAACCGGTAAGTTGGTCGAAAGAGTTTCACGTGAAGAACTACCAACGATTGCTTAATCGGGTAAAAAGGAAAGAACCGAATCGGGTATAGAAAATGAGAGTTATCGCAGTCAAGAAGAGAAAGGAGAAAGTGAATTAACAGAGTAAAAAGAAGCTTCCTCAGACTTGTTCTTAGATGAATAAAGAAGTAATGAGAAACTGATGCCTCAATTCACCTTTATAGGCAACATAAATGATTTCGGGAAATACAATGGACATCATTAACTGCATATCCAACCGTCAAACGGTTCGATTCTACCAAGATACGCGCCATCATGACAAGTACCACGAAGTTCCCACTCGACCTCCAGTTGTTACCTCGCTAACCAGAACGATCGTAGAGCCCTGCCGATACAGACAAAATGTACCACACGCCTTCAAAACTCTAAAAACTCTACATGCAACATATTCGGCCACATTACATGCGGCCCGTCTCCCATCGCCTATGATAGCTACGTACCAAAGCGAACCCAAGGATCAGAACGTAATCTAGTTTTGACCTCGCCCGAATTACGCTAACAACATCATGCGCCCTCATGACGAAGAGATACCCTACCTTGATCACCCAACGACTTGATTATATGAAAAGTAACTTCGAAAAATTCTACAAAATCCGGGCCGTCATTATAAAGAACACGGTCTCGACCAGAGGAGCGGCCATCCATTCCTTCTTCAAGTCTTTTAGATCATAGTCGATGAAATTCGCTCATCAAGCTCGTGCGAGGAATGACTTCGATAAGCGGAGGGACTAACTGTATGGGTGAGAATCCGACCCCATAATAACTAATGAAGCTAATCACATTTCCTGGTTAATTCAAGATCAATAAGTGGTGTGACCACTCGTAATTAACGGTACTTAACGCCTGCCTGACACGATTAATAAGGCTACAGCCCATCCGTTACCTTGAAGACAAAACCTCAATATGGTCCCGACCACCAACTGCCAGCTCACGCAGCTCACAACTTTAAATACCAAGAAAGGAAACCTAATCAGGGGGCTTCTCTCCTTCCCCATGGGTACTCTCCAATCACGGAGAAAAAGAGAGAGGGAGAACAACCGATGAGGAAAATATAATTCCCCAAAGGAATACAACGTGATTGTAAGGCGCTGAACCTCTTCATGGAAAGACAGATCAAATCATTATCATCAATAAAAGTCGTCAATATTTCTCACCCTAATTGGGAATGCTTATTATTGTCTCTTTTGCTTGGTTCTTGAATTATTAGGACTTGCTATGATTAGCCCGTGATTTATGTACAATGTTTCGTATTCACAAAGTGTATGGTAACTTTCTAATTAAACATGGATGATGAACATTAACTAGACAGTGATGGTGGTATCCTACTAGAGATGATTTTTGTTTACAAAGTGGTCCTTTCTTCTTTTGACGATTGAATTGAAATTTTCTACCTTTCTAACCTTTAGGGAAAATGAGGCCTTTCAGGATTGATCTTTGTGTCATTATATTGTATCCCTCAATCCACATATCTTACACGTTCAATTAAGATTGCATTAGAAAACCTATAATTACAGTAAATCAGATTTTACCTATAAGATAAGTTTGAACAACCAAAGATAACCGCCTATCCCTATGCTTAATCTTGGATTGATATAGGCATGGGTGTCTATAAAAACCTAAAAAATAGAATCAAACCAAAAATCAAATCAAACCGACCAAAAAAATCGAACCAAACCGACTATAGGAGTAGCTATTTCAAATTTATTATTACACTTATATATATTTACAAAGTTTCAAAAAAATTAAATGTTTCTCCATAGTTTGCACTTTTAGTATAGTTCTTTATATTTATATTCTAGTTTGATTGGTAGTTTTCTTTTGTTAAGTGTAAGAATCCATTTTAAAAATATAATTGAGTCTTAAATTATTCATCACTATTTGATTCAATTATCATTAATATATCTTGGTAAATAATAGATTTCTCAAAGGGCAATTGATTTGATTGTGATACGTTGAAAATGTGGCCGCCGGAATGTGTTTGGTAGTGTTCTTTTGACGATTGAATTGAAATTTTCTACCTTTCTAACCTTTAGGGAAAATGAGGCCTTTCAGGATTGATCTTTGTGTCATTATATTGTATCCCTCAATCCACATATCTTACACGTTCAATTAAGATTGCATTAGAAAACCTATAATTACAGTAAATCAGATTTTACCTATAAGATAAGTTTGAACAACCAAAGATAACCGCCTATCCCTATGCTTAATCTTGGATTGATATAGGCATGGGTGTCTATAAAAACCTAAAAAATAGAATCAAACCAAAAATCAAATCAAACCGACCAAAAAAATCGAACCAAACCGACTATAGGAGTAGCTATTTCAAATTTATTATTACACTTATATATATTTACAAAGTTTCAAAAAAATTAAATGTTTCTCCATAGTTTGCACTTTTAGTATAGTTCTTTATATTTATATTCTAGTTTGATTGGTAGTTTTCTTTTGTTAAGTGTAAGAATCCATTTTAAAAATATAATTGAGTCTTAAATTATTCATCACTATTTGATTCAATTATCATTAATATATCTTGGTAAATAATAGATTTCTCAAAGGGCAATTGATTTGATAGTGTTACGTTGAAAATATAATCGCAGGAATATGTGTTTGGTAGTGTATATGTTATATCTAAGAAAAAACCGATAAATAACCAAAAAATCAAAAAAATGACAAAACCCGATATAAAACAAATAAAAAAAACCGATTTAATTGATTTGGTTTGGTTCTAATATTTAAAAAATCAACTTATTTGATTTGATTTCTTTTTAGAAAAAAAAAACTAATCTACAACTAACCATGAACACCCCTAGATATAGGCATTTTTCAGGAAAAAAAGATATTGATATTTTTTCATTTTGTACAAAAATGAAATCACTTGGATATTACTAAACGGAAAATCTCATTAAAGCATTGATAATTGGACATGACGTTATCAGTATATCAATAATATCTTCGCTTGGGGGTTTTGGTCTTTGATCCACTTGGGTCATTGCCCCACTTATATGGCCATTTTATTTTGTATAGGCGTTTACCGGTAAGAAACACTGACAAAAGATACTTTTGAAAAGAAGTAAGAGTAGTTAGAAGAAAAAAAAAACTCTCTATAAGCATATTTTTTAAAAGTATTTTTGAGAAAAATAAGCTTAAAAGTATTTTTTAAAATTTTGGTAACACTAAGTGCTATTCAAAAATATTTTTTAAATTAAATTACCAAACACAAATTATTTCTCACCGAAAGTATTTTTTTCGAAATGCACTTTGAGAAAAAATATTTTTCAAAATAAGCTGATTTTAGAAGCTTAGCCAATCAGGTTATAAATGTGAGCAAACATTGAGATAAGGTTTACTTCATGTCACCGAATCACCTAAAGAATCAAACAAGTTTTCTTTGACTATTACATACTAAGTGGTGGGTGCATTAGATAAGTTAATGCATGCATTAGCTTTGTGTATTAACAATACATTATTTAGTAGTATATTAGCTTTGTGTATTAATAATACATTGTCTGGTAGATATTTTGAACTCATGCATTACTTATGCTAGCATCAGTTATACCTCCTATTTGGTATTATCCTATGCATAACTAATGCATAGAAAACAATGGTATGCAATGGATTTTAGTGCATGCATTAGCTTAATTAAAGACAAAATTATCCTTCAAATTTTATGCTTGATTAAAATATATTAGTTAGTATAGTAATACAAGTTCAAAATAATCCAATTAATGAGAAATAATATTATATCCCTAGTAAATAAATAAATTCTTATCATACTTTCCTTTTTTATAAATAAATAACTAATTTTATTTTACAATATAGGTAGACAAATAAAATATTTTTTATACCTTTTCATACAAAAATATTTCTCAACATATGTTTCTTTTAAAAAACTAGAGTGTTGATTAGTTTAGAGGGCATTTTTGTAAACAAACAATAATGCAATGTTTTAATATATCAAACCAAACAATGGATAAAAAATATGTTAGCATAACTAATACCAACATAACTAATGCAAGCATAACTAATACCAACATTATTAATACACCATATTTAGCATTGTTCTTATGCATTCTACCACGCGACTCCTAAGTTATAAAAGAAAATCATGACTTATAGTATTCTTTTATGTAATTTTTTTTTTTAAAAAAAAAGCATATTTAAAATGAAAGTGAAATAAACTTCAAATTAAACTGCAAACTAAACAATTTATTGACCCTCATACTTCAAAGTCCAAACATCATCATTCTTTTAGGAACGAGGTGTTGCATTTTGCATCTAAACTTTTAAAATTTCCAGTGTAATAAAATTTTAGTACTTGTAGAAGTACGTCAAGCCTTTTAAAATGTCAATACAAGTCTAAAGCGATACACAGTTTTGGATAGGAGGTCACTTCACTCCCCCCCCCCCCCCTCCATGTTTAAACTTTAAGGAGTAAAATTACATAGTAACATCATTTTAGGGAGAGTAAAAATAATACAAAGTAAATCCATTGCTAATTTTTTGTGTACACCAATTAAACAAGAGATTGTAGTATTCACATGGAAATCTTTAGCTTTTCAGTTGCTATCAGCATGGACTTCTTCCATCATAACTTTTTTTTTCTTCCTATCTTTATTTCTGATCTAATTATGATATTTATATATAGAAAATATGAATAAAGGATAGGGAATTATCAGCACTTTAGATTTTACACTACAAGGGAGGGAAGCAATCAATTATGCAGCAATCTCTTTCAAGAAAAGAATGGGTCAATTTTATTAAGAAAAAGAAAGAAAGGTTCCACATTGTTCATGTCACATCACTATTCAAGAATTAATTTCATGTCACTTGCTAATCAATATGGGGGGTTCACATCATTATCCAAGCATTAATTTCTTTTATTGTTAATTATGATGCCTTGTTTCTGTCTTGTCTTCTTACAAGGGGAAAGGGATAGCTCATAGAGAATTTTTATTTTGTACCTTCACACAAAATAATTAGTGTATAACCAGCTTCGCACTCGTCAATTAAAAATAATCACTGTTTACCGAATCAATAAAAAATAATCTCTATTTTACTGCAACAAAGACCAGTCCCGTATAATATACGAAAGTTTGGTGCATTTGTGTATGAACTCCAGCATATTATGCTGGACCGATATACTTTGCTGACTCTTGTATAATATACGGGAAACTGAAGCACCAATGCTCAAAACTCCAGTATATTTTACTAGACATTTATACTTGCTTGAACTCCAGTATATTATGCGGACCGACCATAGAACCCTGTTCAATAAGTGGAACACATTAGTTGTCCGCTCTCAGGTTGGGCAGTCAGGGTCGGAGAAGGGCAATGACTCCAGTATATTATGCGGGAGTTCCAGCATAATTATACTTGAACTCCCGCATATTATACAGGAGTTCCAACATAGTTATCCTGGAACTCCCATATAATATGCGGGACAAACATACTTATGCTGGAATTCCCATATAATATGTGAGCGCATTTTTCGGATTTTAAACAGTATTTTCGTTCAAATTCATCTTTACACGGAAAGTAACTAAATTTCAATTATTTTTTAAACTGAGCTATTTTTGAATGACCAATTGTAAATCTGACTATTTTTAAATTTCTCCCTCTTATTTGTCTCATAACTGTGTAGTCCCTGAGTTTGGTGGGCCCAAATGTATAAAATATGGGTCCACAAATATATGAGATAAAAAAAAACCCCACACAACTAATGTAAGTTGTGTGAGACAAAATAAAACCACTCCCTCAGAACTGACTCTGCATTATTTAATTTCTATTTTCTTATCACTCTTTTAGTCTCTTTTTCTTTTTGCCTGTAGGCATCTAGTATTCGATTGACTAACAGGAAATCACCAAAAAATAAAGATTAGGGTACGCTTAATTGAAAATAGACAAAACATGCCCACTGCTTATAGAAAAGAATCAAGCAGGGCAACGCGCTAGTTTATCTCCATACAGACACAAGAAAACAATAAATTTAGAGAAACCTTGATGCAAATACATGTATTTTTCATGTTAAAATCGCCAGCATTCAAGGTATGAACAGAACTTCACTTCAAAAACCAGCAGCTATGAGCAAAGAGGATTCTACATGTTAGGTAAGGAAGCGGCCAAAAAGCTGAACATCTCATACCTAGCATCTTGTCAGCACAACTCAAACCCTCTTTGAAGCAATTTATCCAAAGAAAACTGCAACGGAATTTCGATCTATTTTGCATTACCTATATTCTCATCTGCGTGCAGCCAAGGATCGTTCCTCTACACCTTGTCATTGGAGTAACTTGACGCCACACTGACCTCTCACTTCCGAGCGTCAGAACATCAACATCAGAAATCAATTTAATGTCCCAATTCCAGCGCTCCGGTCCAATAACCCCTCCAACGATATAGATATCATCTCCCAGACCTATCATTGCAAAACCAATTCTTCTACGAAATTCAGATGCCGAAACTACCATCTTCCGTGTTTCTCTTTCCTGCTTGTAAATGAGCCAATGACTCAGTACATAAAGCTCATCCCTAACGACAGCCATGGGGCCTTGGAGCCAACCATACTCATGCACTGTCCAACCCTGCTTCACATTTTCCAGAACCTGAACAGTTGACAAACCTTTGTGCAATACATGAACTTTACCAGCAATAACCACTCCTGAGCATGCAGAGTTGTGTGTGCGATGGAGATCAGGGATCGGATCCCAAATATTCTTCTCGGGATCATAGATTTCCGCTCTTGATATTGATTTTCTGCAGTTAGTAAAACCCCCTGCAACAACTATCTTCCCATCAAACACACAACAAGCGAACATGGCACGAGGCACAATCATAGATGCACAGAGACTCCATTCTCTGGTTACCGGGTCATACGACCATACCTCATCAGTGGCAAAACTTCCATCTTGGTCACCAGTTAATGGATCCACAGCATCACTGCCACCACCTAGAACAAAGAGTTTTCCAGCAGTAGAGACCACACCAAAGTGAGCAAGATGTCTAATATTCGAGGGAAGAACAGGGAGAGTAATCCAAAGATCCCGCATAGGATCGTAAAGCTGCCACAAATTATCAGGGTCAAAGGCGCAGACACATAAAAATTCTTCAGATGAATTGACCTCCTTTCTTGCGTTAAATAGTTCGCGACTTCGAATAGCAGCTTGCCAGGAACGAGAAACAAGTTCCAGTTTGGGATGAAGATATAACGGAACCCGCGCAAGACACCTGAGTGCAACAGCATCAGGGAGCCCTTCGATGAGTACAGACATTACGGTCAAGCTCGCATCTATCTCAATCAAGAAATACTGAATTGGTGGTGATAACTGTTATTTTTTGAAATTCAACCTGAAACATTAAAAAGACAAATTAATGTAAAGATAAAGAACAGACACTTTAAACCATACAGCTGTATGGAAAATGCAAAATGTCAATTATCTTTATCCATCGATCCCATGACCAAAGCTCCATGTGCATTCTAAAAGCCCTTCCCTCCCCAATCTTTATGCTCATTTGGACATGTAAAAAGAAGACAAAAGGCCACCTCTCTCCAGACACAAGAAACCAGAAAGGAGCAGGAAAAAAAGAAACTTTAGTAGCACGAACAACAAACCCGCAGGGTTGAAGAGGGAGACAACAAAGCATTTGGTTTATCAACTGCTCTCACCCCCCCCCCCCTAATCAGAGATTTGACTATTTGATATCCTCAGCAAGCACTAACAGCTTACTTGAAGTGCTACTACATGGAAAAGTCACAACAATCTTTCTAGAGCACAAAACTTTCATTTAGAAAAGTTAGATTTAAAGACCACCCAATAGGAGAAATAAAAGATTATCCTTTATAATTTCAATATGCCTCATAAGATCCAAAGCACCAGAGACTAGTGAGTCACATTAGCATAGACAATGACAAACCAAAGACCTGGAAAGCATATTCATTGCAGAGTCATATTAGTCAAATATCATCTGCTCTTTTTATCTTTTGCCGAGAAGGCAAATATTATATGTTCTACATCTATGAAAAGCATTTCAAAGAGAAGAAATTTTTTTTTAACAAAGACTAAGAAGTTACTGTATCAAGTACTTGACGTGTCAACTAATTTTTCTGATTTTGGCAAAACAATATAGCCCTACATGAAGTAGCTACAAAATCGAAAACTAAGCCTAGTTTTAATTGTGATTAAGGTCTTATAGGAGAGACGCCTGCTGAAAACTTGTTCCACAATTAATCGCCTCTTCAACAATTGCAACGTGATGAGCAATGATAGGTAGCATTTTTTTCACCAATGGAAAATTTCCTCGAAAACAGCCTACTTCAAAGCTCCATTATTCAAAAATTAAGTTCATATTTTTTTCCTACTTCCAACCCAGAAATGCTTTAGAGTATCATTTAACTTTTGGCAAGAGTTGATGGTTGTCGGTTGATACCTCAATAAGTACCAAGTGCTTTAAAGTTAAGCAGATCTTATGGCTGGAGAAAATGTATCATTTTCTTTTTGTAGAGAAGTAATTGGAGTAAATGAATCTTTACAATATCTCTCAGAAATGTATCACAGTTGATGGATTCACATTAAATTTGCTAAAAGAAAATCCAAAAAACTCAGCTTGCATAAGCTGACCAAAGAAACTTCTGGCAGACCTGATATTTCAATGCATCGACAATTTACTATGCCTAAATGCTCATTCAACAAAAGCATACAAACTGTATTTTAGCAAAACCCTCCAAACAGCTAGATATACATATCCAGATGTGCGTGCCAACCTGATCTCTCAAAATAATTTTGGAACTTAGAGAGAATAAGTACATCTATATAATCAAAATTAATAAATAAACAATAATATATACAGACTCTGGTTGTATCTCATCCCAGAGCGGAGATAGCACTCGTAGTTTCCTAGAAAAGGGTGAAAATGGCAGGAAATTTCAAGCAAATCTAGGGGACAGCCAAAGATAAAAGGGGAAAAGACAATTAAAGTATAGAACAATAGGGCTACTACAAATCCTAAAGTAATAATTTGTTCAATTTTCATTATCTTCCTTGTCAGTATGTTAAGTCTGAAAACAGCTAGAATGTTACCAATTACTGTAGTTAAATACCTGGGCAAAACTGTTCCCTGTGTGATATCTCCTCAGCTACTTTCTGAATAACCAAAATAAAAATGTTAAACAGAAACTAAAAGACAATTCAGCAATAAACTCTGGTCGTGACATCACCTCCAGATGCGACCACTATCCCTCTTCCTTCTTTGCACAGGGTAGAGTAAACAGGAATTGTTCCACCAAAATTCAGCAACCTGGATCGACAATTGGGGAGATTAAAAAAATAAACTTACAGTAACGTTAAGGTACAGAAAGAAAAGATTAAGTGCTGGAGGATGTAAAAGAAGCAAAAGATTTCCTATTAAAGCTGAAAGGACACCAAATTAAAGTTGTACTTTCACTTGATTGAAACACCTTCCCTTCAAGGAAATAATTCGCTTTTCCTTACTTAAAAAAAAATCGAATAGCGAACGGATTAATTTGAAATAATATGTATCTATTTAGAGATTCCCTTGCTATTGGAAACACAGTAGACAGAGAAACTGCCAGCAAGAAGGAAAGAGAACAATAAGACATGGAGAATAAGGTTAACCAAGGTGGTTAGAATGCCATCAATTGACTTGGTTCTAGTAATGGCGAATCAAGTTTTTCCCTACATTACAGCCCCCAAAGCCTGGCCTAAAAGCAGAGGAGTTGTTTTAATAACCTCTGAAAACAAAGTTCGAATCCCAGCAGATGCGACACTAGGTGATTCTTCCAATCAGTTTAACCCTAGGTGGTCAGAGTTATCTGATACTTAAATCGCTGGGAGGTAGCACGAAACCTGGGAACCAGTCAAGGTGTGCGCAAGCTTGCCTAAACACTATAGTAATAATTAAACAAAAAGGATAATCTCTACATTATCAAAAGCAGTATCTGCCCCCACTCTAAAATAAAACAGGACACAGAAGCACTGGGCGGAGCTTATCCATTTGTAAAAGAGTATTATCAGTGGCTAAAAGTATTACAATGGACCTTTACCCACCTAAACCATGGAAAAATTAAATGAGGGAGATTTAGAACAAGTTTTATGTGTACAATCTTAGAAGTAGTGTCAAATAGTTCTAAAAAATTGACTGTGAAAGATTTAGGTCGAAAGCCATGTTATATACAATACAAAAGTAGTATCAGATAGTTCAATTTTTATCCTATGCCTATACAAAAGTCCTCATGATAAACCATTTCCATTTTGGGACTTACTGTTCTTTTTTTTATCGGAAGAAGGAAAACGGTAGTTATAGATAGATCAAATCGAACACGGGAGAAGTGGAAGGTCAAAAAATGAAACAGCCAAAAAAATGCTAAGAGGTCATTTTAGATCCACAAATAAAGCAAAGTAAGAAATGATAGGTGGCGGTGACCTTGAGGCATAAGAATAAAACGAAGCAATTATCACAATCAAATGCAGTAATCTGGAGGTATTGCACCAGCATAAACGATTAGATACGACAGAACGTGCAAGTAGACTACATAAAAGGATAAATTGAGAGCAGGTTGCTGAAACTGATTTGGCCATGTCCGATATAGACTTCCAAATGCACCGGTTTGTAAGTGCCACTATGATGATTGAATGTGTCAAAAGGGGGACGACAAGGTACATCTTAAATCATGCAGTCTTAGTCTTAGATAAGCAGAAAACACAAAAAGGATAAATGATCTATATAGGCTATAACTGTTGTTGTATAGGCAATACCCACCCTGTGGGACTATACTGGGTAGTTGTTGTTGTATAGGCAATACCCACCAGTTTGGATTAGGCTTTATCGTTATGTGCGACTTACATTATGTTCGGGATTTTTCAAAATTCTATTTACTTTGGTTACAGTATCATACAGTGGCAGACCCAAGATTTTAAAGTCATGGTGCTCGCAGAAAAAAAATCCAAAAGAAGAGGGCAAAGGAGTTTAGTTTTGGATGTTCACTCAATGCTTATCTAAATCTAATTTTTTTTGATAATTGCCTATGTAAATCTATTAAATTTGGTTAAAGGCAATGGGTGCTTAAGCACCCATAATACTTCATGTAGATCCGCTACAGGTATCATATGTTGGCTTAGAGATAATTGTGAGATTTAGATAACCTCTAGTTGTAGAAACTCTTGATTTGTCTCGGAAAGAAAAAAGTTGAGTACTAAATTGAAAATAGGCCCAAATCAAAGTATGGATCATATTCCCGACCCTAGCTAGTTTTGAGTTTGACTCACAGTTGTTGTTGTCTTGAGACCATCCAGTTAAGTTCTTTCGCCGCAATATTATACACACCAGCGGCGGAAGCAACAAAGACTCAGTCATATACTTGATGTGTCAATATAGTAAAATAACAACTACATACCCAATATTATCCCACATCGTGGTGTCTGGGGAGGGTAGTGGGTGAGCATACTTTACCCCGATCTTTGTGTATGTGTCAATATAGTAATTGGACAAAAATCCCATACCTTGATATCAAAAACCTAGCTAGTTTTGAGTTTGACTCACAGTTGTTGTTGTCTTGAGACCATCCAGTTAAGTTCTTTCGCCGCAATATTATACACACCAGCGGCGGAAGCAACAAAGACTCAGTCATATACTTGATGTGTCAATATAGTAAAATAACAACTACATACCCAATATTATCCCACATCGTGGGGTCTGGGGAGGGTAGTGGGTGAGCATACTTTACCCCGATCTTTGTGTATGTGTCAATATAGTAATTGGACAAAAATCCCATACCTTGATATCAAAAACCTCATAAAGGGCTGCATTGCTAAGTTGCTACAACTATGTGTTTATATATTTGAAAATGGAAATCAAAACCCAATTCTTTCACCCATTCAGTTAAATATATTCTGTCTACATATACTAAAAGGCTTCTTCTTTTTTTTAACCCAAACGAGTGACTCTGGGAAGATATACTAAGATTCAGAAGAGCTCATATATGGTTGCACCAATAGATTATCAACAAAGAAGTGAAGAACAAATGGATTTCTAATGCTAGGTCATTAAATACTTTAAGCAAACAAAACACCTAAATCTTAACATCACGAATCAAATGATGGCCAGCTGAAATAGTACATAAAAATCATTTCCAAATTTAAAACCAAATCCCTAACATAAATAAAGAATACAAAAAACAGCAACAACTTCGGGTGTTACAAGAATTAAGTGCACATCAATCCCGATTCCCAACTGATTAAGATGAAATTGAAAAAAGAAAATAATATACCTGAACCCGAAAACCCTGCACCCTTTCAACAACTACAGCTGAAACAAGACCGATGCCTTTTCTTGAAAAAAGTATTTGTTGTGTTACAAATGAAGAAAAAAAAATCAATTACTGGGTGTTATAGATTAGCTTTGGTTTTGTAACAGAAACAATTTTGATTATTCTTTTGGGGAGAGAATTGAATTGGTACGTTTTTTGCAGTCAGGCGAGAGTGTTTAACGACAATTACACAAGAGTATTTTTGGAAAGTAGATGCGTTTACCCTAAGAAATTAAAAAAAGAATACAATTAGGCATGAAAGGATATTCCCATTCCATTACTCTGTCGTTTGGTTTTGGTTTTCTGTTTATTTGAACAAAAACTAAACATTTTTTTCTTTTTTTTATTCTATATTGGCTACGAGTGTTCATGGTTCGGTTTGGATCGGTTTTCCCTAAAAAGAAACTAAATTAAATAAGTCGATTTTTAAATATTAAAACTAAACCAAATCAACTAAGTCGGTTTTTTTCGATTCGGTTTATGTCGGTTTTTCGGTTTTTCTGTTATTTGTCGGTTTTTTCTTAAATATAAGACATACACTACCAAATACATACTCCAGCGACCACATTTTCAATGTAACACTATCAAATCAATTGTCTTTTGAGAAATCTATTATTTAGTAAGATATATTAATGATAATTGAACTAAATAGTGATGAATAATTTAAGTACACAATTAAAAATATTTTATTTTTAACACGAAACGATTCTTACACAAAAGAAAAGAAAACTACCCATCAATCTAGAATGTAATGATAAAGAACTATAATAAAAGTGCAAACTATTAACAATTAACATAATTTTTTTTGAAACTATGTATAACAATATACATATATATAGGTGTAATAATAAATTTAAAATAGATATTCCTATAGTCGGTTTGGTTCGGTTTTTCTGATTAAACCAAAAAATAACCAAATTTGATCGGTTTTTAAAATTCAAAACCAAAACCAAACCAAACCAAACAAAAAAGTATCAGTTTTTATAATCAGTTTGGTTCGATTTTTCGGATTTTTACGAATACCCTTACGTACTAGTTTTGGAGCTTGACATTAAAAAGAAAAATAAATACTTTGAAGATAAACGTGTTTATCAAATCAAAGTCGATTTCATTTTCAACGTCCTCAACGTTTCTTTTCTTTATTTAGGTTGACATTTAAAAGAGTTTTTCCTTAATTTCTTTTGACTTTTTAATTTTTTTGATTGTTATTTCTTTTGTTTTCACATGTCACCTTGTTGTTCAATATTTTTTATTCAGTGTCAATGAATTTCCAGCTAAATACACTTCAGTTTTTCCTAATATCATCTTGATTAGGAATCTCCTTTTTAAGTTTCTTTTGGATTTAAGAAATTTATGTGGGTACAAAATGTCTCATCTGGCGGATCCACACTCGAAGATATGGGTGCTGAAGCACCCATTAGCTTTGGCCAAATAATATAATATATTCATAAATAATATTTAAAAAATTTAATAATTGACCATGAACACTCATTATGTTCACGTTTGACCATCTAAAATTTAAACTAAAATCAGTATAAATTATGGATCCGCCATTGCTCTCATCTTCCTTCTTCCCAAAAGAAAAAACTACTTTTCAGTGTCCATAAATCTTCTTCAAATTGTTTGCTTAAGAGTTAAGATACATATAATTCTTTTTACTAGATAATTAGGCCAATGCATGAGAAGCTTTGACTAATCATAAATGTGAAACCTAGCTGTAACTTGCGAGTAATTAAGTACTACAAGTTTAAAAAGAGAAAAAGAATACGGAAAGTGGAGAGTTGATTGAAGAGGAACAGAGTAATTTTTTTTTTCCCTCTCTTCTCTTTACCTTGTTAGAGTGGTACGTTATGACTAGGGGTGTGTTTGGTATGATTGAAAAATATTTTTCAAAAAATGTATTTTTGTTCGTCTAAATGTTTTAAAAAATATTTTTTAATTTTTTTATGTTTGGTCGATTTAAATATCTGAAATAATATTTTCTTCATAAACTCATTTTCTTCCAATTGGAGGAAAGTATTTTTCCTATCAAGAGAAAGGAAAATATTTTTTAAAACTCCTTTTCAATCTTCCCCGCCAATACCCATCCCTGTCAACCCTCACCTACCCACCCCAATCCACCTACACACCCCACCCCATCTTAAATAAAAATATTATTAATAGTACTTTCTCTTTTATGTTATAGGTAGATTTTTTTTTCATTTTAATAAATGAGTATTTTTTTTCCCTGTGGGACTATACTGGGTAGTTGTTGTTGTTGTTTGGGAAGGGGAGGAGCAAGGAAAGATGCGGACTTGGGGGAAGGGAGGTGAGGAGAGTATCATAAAAAATATTTTCTACTCTCTAAACAAATACTAGAAAATATTTTCCGGAAAGTTTTTTATACTCACTAACTAAACAAAAAAAAATAAGTGATATATCCATTCATTTTTCATGAAAAATATTCTGCTGCATACCAAACACACTCTTGAATAATAGGAAAGCGAGAGAAGATGGTAAAGTGGATCATGAGAGGGGAAATTGAATTCAACATTCACTTGCACGATGAACCTTGTGTCAATCCAATGAGCAATAACCTCCTTATTTTTTGGAGCTTTATTTTTTAAAATGTGAAAAATTCTCTGTGTGTATGAATAGAATTGTAATTAGAGTGAATATTAATTTATAGAGAGTTTATTACTTTATGGCTAAATTATTTCTTTTCTAATAAATAGAGGGGCTCTATCCATTATAAACCATCTAAAATTCAATAAAAATTACCTTTCTCTTTTTTCTTGCAATATTATTCTTTTCCTTATTATTTTATTTTACGTTATCGGCACGAAACTCTACCGTCTCAAAAAGCTATTTGAGAAGACCAAGGTATAGTTTTTTTGTTCTTTTAATAATGTCTGATATTATGAAACAAAAGTTCATTGCCCATGAAATTTTGGCAAGAACTATATGTCGTGGGTGTTGAATGCTGAAATTCATTAAGATGCAATGGGTTCTGGATATGCCATTAAATAAAAATAAAGCATCTATCAAAAACTGTGCTAAGGCCTTAAACTTCTTGCGACATCACCTTAATGAATGGTTGAAAATAGAGTATCACAAAGTCAAAGATCCATTTATTTTGTGGAATGGCTTGAAGAAAAAATATGACAACTTAATGTTGGTCACATTTCCACAAGCACGAAAATGTTTTCCAATTTTCCCATGTTTGGTTGGCTTAAATGTTTTGGAAAATATTTTCCTTATCAATTCATTTTCCTCCAATTGAAGGAAAATGTTTTCCTTATCAAAAGAAGGGAAAACATTTTCCAAAGCTCCTTCTCAACCTTTATCACCCTCACCAACCCACCACACCCCCTCTCCAAAAAAAGTTTTTTTTTTCTTCTAAATTTCAGTTTTTCTATCCACCCTACTACCCCTCCACCACCACCCACTGCAAAAAAAATATTTTTTTACTTTAATTTTTTTTTTTTGCAATTTTAAATTTCTGTTTTTTTATTTTTCTGCATCACCCAGCCCTATACATCATAAAATAACGTAAAACATATCTATATCACGTAATATCGGAAATGGTTTCTATTTATTGCTAATTAGGTCTTAATGAATGTCTTTTATGAAAAATTCTCTATTTTTTTACCTCAAATTTTTTTTTTTGAAATTTCAAATTTCAATTGACTAACAAAATGAATATTTTTTGTGTTGTACATTATAGAAAGAGTACTTTCATTTTGTTTCAATAAGAAAAAAGCATTTTTTTAGTTATGGACCTCAAATTTTAACGTTCTTGCGTGAAACAATAAATCAACATATTAATTCTTTTAAGTTTATGTGAATTTTTTAAAAGAATAATTGAATTTTTGAAGAAAAATATAATTGTTTGTGGGGAGGGAGGAGGGGGGGGGGAATTGGCACAGAACACATGGAAATTGGGGGAGGATGGGAGGTGAGGAGAGTAACATAAAAATTTATTTTCCTAAGAAAACATTTTCTTACTCTCTAACCAAACACTAGAAAATATTTTCCGGAAAATGTTTTCCACTCACTAACCAAACATAAGAAAATAAGTGACAAAATCATTCATTTTCCAGGAAAATATTTTCTAGAAAAACATTTTCCAAGGAAAACATTTTCCTTCATACCAAACACACCCTAATTAACAGATCGTGACAGTTTCTGAATATAATTTTGCGATGTTCATAATTACTTCTAAATTGAAACTACGTGGAGATACTATTACTGATTATGATATTCTTGAAAACCTATTTACCACGTTTCATGCTTCCAATATGGTTCTGTAACAGTATTACAGAGAGAAAGGTTTCAAGAAGTATTCTAAGTTGATTTCTCTTTTCCTTGTGGCTGAATGAAACAATGACGTACTCATGAGAAATCACGATAATCGACTCACTTGATTTACACCATTTCCTAAAGTGGATTAGGTGTATTCTAATTATGCTATGCGTAGAAAAGACCTGGCCCTATCTGTGGTCGTGGTCGTGGACAAGGAAGGATTTTCGGTGTTAATCATCCCCCAAAGAAAAATAACCACAAAAAGTGAAACGGGAAAGATGAGAAGCCAAAGACAAATGGTTCAGAAACTGAATGCTATTGTTGTAGTGGAAAAGAGCATTGGGCAAATATTTATCGTACACCAAGATATTTGGTTGAGCTTTATCAAGCATCTCTAAAGAATAAAGGCTCTAAAGCTAATTTTGTCTATGACAATGAATTTGACATCACCCGCTTGGATGTGACAGATTTCTTTGAGCACCCTGATAAAAAAATAGACCACTAAATCGGTAATGGATCCATGGTTAAAAGATGATTGAGTAGTTTGATTTTTTTGTTTGCGTATTCATAGTAGCTAGTGAATAAACATTATGTAATGTTCTTTACATGTGATAGTCATTACTATTATTTTATGAATTAGTGTTAGTGTATGTTAAGTATAATGTGTCAAAAACACATGTAACTATTCTCTACTGTATTACGTACTTAGTGTTTAATAATTGCCTTTACATATTCTACTATTGTAATGCAAATTCATCATAAGTGTAACAGTGTTTTTTTAGCAGGCGGACAATGCAATCTTAGAATCCATGTAGTACATGAAAGCATATACCGATTTCACTGAAAAAGCCATAATAGCATGTGATAACCTTGTTAAAAGGCTTTCTCGTGTATATATAGTGTTAAAAACCAAACACGCAAATCAAACTATAGCAATTATAATTGTATTGTTATCATTATTTATAATACAAGCATTTAATTACTCCTAATAATTTAAATTGATGTCTTGTTTAAAATTTATCTGTGGCCCAGATGTTATGTGTATTATATTTTGGCTGTGCATGTGTAATACCATTATTTTGCAATTGTTTGCATTCTTTCATATAAATACATTTTCTTCTTTATTTTTTTTTTCGACTTCCCCTTTTAGACTAATACTTATTCGTATATTTTTTTTTTGTATCAAATCACGGAAAGCAAATATGAATATCTCTCAAGCAAACTTGGATTAAATTTAACTATAAAAATATTTATTTATTTTATTCATATAGTACACATACAATATTCAAAGAGAAGAAATATTTCTCTCATTTAAATATGTGTAAGGCAAATGTTACAATAATTTTTTGTAGTAGTAATTTAATTGAAGGCGGTGGAAAATATACTATACTCTACCTAGGGGAACAATACTTATCCGGGGTTTCAAACCCTCAGGATATCATTTACTGTCATTACTCATCTCAAGCCAGTCAAAATCCTAGCTCGCTATGCCCTTGCCTCAAGAATCGATCCCCTCGCGCGTCGAATCTGATCAAGACCACAAGAAATACGTCACAACAGGCTAAAGGTACACAACCCAATCGAAAAGACTTAAAAAATATCGAAATTTACGAAATTGGCAAAACTCGGGCCCACTTCTCGAAAAATCAAAAAATTAAAATTATCGGATTCCTTAGCTCGCCACGAGTCTATACATATCAAAATTATCAAAATCAGAGTCTATTTGACCCCTCAATTCCACCTTGAAATACCCAATCTTCAAGCCCTAACTGTACCCTCTTTTGATGAATTTCCACAAATTACCATGTAAATTCTACCATTAATTCATGTATTTAGGCCAAGGAACTCATTTCTTCCTCTTTCGCACCAACGACTCTTCTACCGCATCTGCGGTGTCGCAGATGCGGCTCACCTTCCGCATCTACAAAATATTCTATCCAAGCTAATGACCGCACCTGTGAACCTTCTTCTGCACCTGTGTAATCGCATCTGCGGTACCTTTTCCGTGGATGCGAATATACTAGAAACCAGGCACACCAGCAATCTCATAAAAATTCAAAATTCATCCCAATGGCCATCCGAAATTACCTCGAGGCCCCCGAGACCTCAACCAAAAGTGTCAACCCATCCTAAAACATCATTCAAACTAGCTCCAATCATCAAAACACCACAAACAATACCAAACCCTCAAATTATATTGGATTCAAACCTAAGTTCTTTCAAAATGTTTGAATTACGCATTTGATAAAAAACCCATCCAAAATACATCTGAACGATCTAAAATTTTGCACACACATCCAAAATCACCTAATGAAGCTACAGAAACTCTTGGAATCCCATTCTAACCCTCAGATCAAAATCTCACCTATCAACCGGAGTTGAAACGAGTGCGAGGAGAGCTTTCAGAAGCTGAAGATAGCTTTGACTACGACACCGATATTGGTTTTGCCCATAGGTTCAGGGCCTTATACAGTTTATTGGGATGCTTACCGTATTGGGCTTGGCGCAATATTGATGCAGGATGGCAGGGTCATTGCTTATGCTTCGATACAGTTAAAGATACATGAGAAGAATTATCCTGTCCATGATCTTGAGTTAGCGACCATTGTTCATGATTTGAAGATCTGGCGTCATTACTTATACGTCGTGCCTTGTGAGATTTATACTGATCATCGGAGTTTGCAACATCTGTTCAAGCAAAAGGACCTTAATTTGCATCAAAGGAGATGGCTAGAGCTGTAGAAGGATTATGATGTTACTATTTTGTACCACCCGGGGAGAGCCAATGTGGTGGCAGATGCATTGAGAAGGAAGTCAGCAAGTATGGGTAGTCCTGCTTATGTTCCGGTCAGCCAGAGACCACTTGCTTTGGATATTTACGCTTTTGCCAATCGGTTTGTGAGGTTGGACATTTATGAGCCTAGCCGAGTATTAGCTTGCACAGTCGCTCGTTCTTCATTATTGGAGCGTATCCGCGATCGGCAGTTTGATGATCATCATTTGTCTGTCCTGAGAGACATGGTGCAGCGTGGTGGTTCAACGAAGGTGACTTTAGGTGATGATGGTGTTTTGAGGTTGCAGGGGCAAGTTTTGTGCCTAATGTTGATGGGATTCAAAATTTGATCTTAGCGGAGGCCCATAGTTCACGGTATTCTATTCACCCGGGCACTGCTAAGATGTATCAGGATTTGCGGTAGCACCATTGGTGGCGTAGGATGAAGAAGGACATTGTTGCATATGTGGCTCGGTGTTTGAATTGTTAGCAGGTCAAGTACAAGCATCAGAGGCCTGGTGGTGTGTATGTTCAGGGGATTGAGCTTCCTGAGTGGAAGTGGGAGAGGATTACCATGGACTTTGTTATTGGACTTCCAGTGACTCGGAAGAAGTTTGATGTTATTTGGGTCATTGTAGATAGGCTGACCAAGTCAACACATTTCATTCATGTTGCCACAACCTATTCATCGGAGAGATTAGCTGAGATCTACATCTGAGAGATTGTTCGCCTTCATGGGGTGCCGACATCTATCATTTCGGACCGAGGTACGCAGTTTATCTTGTACTTTTGGAGAGCAATTCAGCAGGAGTTAGGCACCCGGGTTTAGTTGAGTACATCATTCCATCCACAGACAGACGGCCAGTCCGAGAGGACTATTTAGATATTGGAGGATATGCTCTGAGCCTGTATTATTGATTTTGGAGACTCATGGGACCAGTTTTTGCCTTTAGCAGAGTTCGCCTACAACAACAACTACCAGTACATCATTCAGATGGCTCCATATGAGGCATTGTATGGTAGGCGATATCGGTCTCCATTCAGATGGTTTGAGCTGGGAGAGGCTCGGTTATTGGGTGCATATTTAGTCCATGAGGCCTTGGATAAGGTCAAGATCATTCAGGACAGGCTTTGTTCAGCACACTCGCGGCAAAAGAGTTATGCGGATTGCAAAGTTCAAGATGTAGCTTTCATGGTTGGTTAGCGAGTATTGCTCTATGTATAGCCTATTAAGGGTGTGATGAGATTTAGGAGGTAGGGCAAGCTTAGCCCTAGGTTCATTGGCCCATTTGAGATTCTTGATCGTGTGGGAGAAGTGGCTTACAGGCTTGCCTTGCCACCTAGCTTATCATTCGTGCATCCAGTGTTTCATGTGTATATGCTTCGGAGGTATCACGACGATGCTACCCACGTGTTAGATTTCAGCACTGTCCAGTTGGACAAGGATCTGTCCTACGAGGAGAACCCGGTAGCTATTCTTGACCGGCAGGTTCAACGGTTGAGGTCGAAGAGTTTTCCTTCAGTGTGTGCCCAGTGGAGAGGTCAGCCCCCTGAGGCATCGACCTGGGAGTCCGAGTCTAATATGCGGAGCTTTTATCCTCATCTATTTCCTGACTCAGGTACTTCTTTCTTTTGTCCGTTCGAGGACGAACAGTTATTTTAGAGGTGGAGAATGTGATGACCCAAAGGGTCATCACCGGATTTCTTCCTTTTTCCGCACTTTCGAGGCCTTGAAAATCTCACTAGTGGTTGCCTCTATTTGCGTGCGTAGTCTCGGCACGTAGCCGAGAAGCTTTTATGTAGAATTATGTGAAATCTGTGAAAAATTAAAAGAATTTTGATATTAATATGGTTAAAGTTGACTTCGGTCAACAATCTTGGTAAACGGACCCGAATTCGTGATTTAACGGTCTCGAGGGTCCGTAGAAAAATATGGGACTCGGGCATGTGCTCAGAGTCTAAATCCAAGGTCTAGAACCCGAGTAAAAGAATTTTTCTGCTAAATTATTTTTCTGAAATTATTAAGGAAAATGGAAATGAAATTTGATCAAAAAGTAATGGTATCAGGCTCGTATTTTGGTTTCGACGCCTAGTACATGTCATATATGTGGTTTAAGCGCTTCCTGTAATGTTTGGTTGAAAACGGATGTCGTTTGACGTGTTTCGGCCTTAAATTGGAAAATTTGGAAGTTTATGAAATTTGAAAGATTTCTTGGATTTAATGCACAATTTATTGATTTTGATGTTATTTTGGCGATTTGATCGCTCGAGCAAGTTCGTATGATGTTTTTTGTTCATATTTGGTTTGGAGCCCCGAGGGCTCGGGTGAGTTTCAGATAGGTATAAGGGTGGTTTTGGACTTAGGGAAATTGCACAAAATCTGCAGTAGGTATTCATTCTTCGCGTTCGCGTCCCTTTGGTCGCGTTTGCGAAGGCTTCTCCTCCCCCTTCTTTGCGTTTGCGAGCCATTCCTCGCGTTCGCGTACAACAAATCGTGAACCCCAGCCATTTCCTCTACGCGTTCGCCTGAAGGCTCCCGCATTCGCGGAGCCTGGCCTGCCTCTTCTACGCGTTCGCTTAAGGTACCACACGTTCGCATAGGCCAATTGTGAAGCCCCCATATTTTTTTATTTTCGCGTTCGCAGTGGCCCTTCACGAACTTGATGCCTGCCTGTTTTCCTTCATCGTGAACGTGATCGGGGTGTCGCGAAAGTGATGAACAATTTTTCTGCCCAGTGATTTAAGTTCTAAAATAGAACAGAAACGGGACCTATTTCTCAAACTCTCTTTTCTCCACGGCTTTGGGGCGATCATCGGAGCATTTCTTCACTGAAGTTCATTGGGTGAGTATTGTTGAACTCGTTTTCTTCATATTTCATCAAATCAATCAAATTCTTAGACCTAAACATGTGAAAATAGGTAGAAAATTAGAGAATTGAATAGAGTTAGGATTTTCAAAGATTTGGTAATTTAGACCTCGTTTTAGGGTCGAACTTGAGAATAAATTATATATTCGGGCTTGGGAGTGAATTGGTGATCGGAATATGGTTCGAATCTTGTGTTTTGGACAAGTGTGCCCGAAGTTGTTTTTTAGATTTTTGGGCAGAATGTTTTAGAAAATATATTTAGCCATTTGGAATAGTTTGTTAAGTATTATTGATGATATTATATCAATTGTGTATAGATACGATTAAACTGGAGCCAAATTTGAAAGGAAAGGCATTGCTTAAGGATTGAGTTGGCCGTAAACCGTCGAGGTAAGTGTTTGATCTAACTTTGGCTTGAGGGAATAAGATTATAGTGTTATTAATTGTTATTTGCTAAATGATTGAACGCGGTGTATAGGCATGGTAACGAGTATCTATACACCGGTGTCTAGTATGACCGTAAGTCTTTGTTGTTACTTGTTTTCGGTATATTTTGGGACTCTTCCAAATTAATTAATGACTTCTATATAATGTGAAGAGTTGAGAATAAATTATGAACTTGTGAACTCTGTGGAGCGTTGGCTTGAACAATAAAAAATACTATTTGAGTAAGAAATGAAAGAATTGAAAAGAGTTGTGATTAATCCCTTGCTGGGATGACTTGAACATATTGATGATCCCCCTTGCCGGGATATGTAAGTTGTTGTTATTGCTCCCTTGCCGAGATTTAGTTATTTAATTGGATTTTTCCCTTGCCGGGACATATCTTGTTATTATTTATTTTCCTTACCCGTTTCGTTGTGATTGTTATTTGGGTGAGGAGGAGTAATGATGCACGAAGGGTCATTCCGTGTCATTGTTGAGTATAATTTGCATGAAGGGTCATTCCGTGCCATTTCTGACTATTTATGCACGAAGAGACATTCCGTGCTCCGATTGGTTATATTTTCACGAAGGATCATTCCGTGCTATGAAATGAGAGTTATGTGAGGAAAAGCACGAAGGGTGATGCCGTGCATTGTATTTGTTTGCTTGAGCTGAGGATGAGAGTAAAAGTGCGAAGGTTGATGCCGTGCAACTGTTGGTTTCCTGATTTTTGTTAATTATTGAGGTGTCCTATTCTTATTTAAGTTGTTGATTTTTATATCCGACTTGTACTCCCTCATAGCATGTTTTTCTTCCCCTTTAACTGTTCAGTTTTGCTATCATTTCCTTTTATTGGAAATATATATATTGAATTGCACATGTTTATTTGGTAGTCCTATCTTGCATCATATATATATATATTAAATTGCATAGGTTTATTTGGAAGCCCTGTCTAGCCTCGTTACTATTTCGCCGGGGTTAGGTTAGGAACTTACCAGCACATGTGGTCGGTTGTGTTGATGCTACACTTATGTGCTTTTGGCACAGATCACGGTATCAGAGCAGCTTTTGGACCACAGTAGTAGCATCGAGTGGGAGCTGACTTCAGTCTAGGGACTACGAGGTAGCCTAGCTGGCATTCGCAGGCTGTAGTTCCTTTTCTATATTTTCTGTTTGTTTTTATTGTATCGAGACAAACACTGTGTATTTTCTTTCTATTCAAACTTGTTTGTAGTATTCGTTAGCAGTTTGTGAGATAGCGATTCCAGTCTTAGGTAGTAAATGTTAAACTTCCGTATTTTTGGATTTCATTTACTTGTGTTATAAAGACTTCTGCTTTCATTGAAAAGTTTGCTATTGTTATTACTATTGTGTTGCTTTTCAAAAAGTTTGAGCGTTTGGCTTGCCTAACTTCGACAGTAGGCGCCACCACGACTCCCGATGGTGGGAAATCCGGGTCATGGCAACTCTTGGAATCTCATTCCAACCCTCGGATCAAAATCTCACTTATTAACCGAAATTCGCCAAAATACTAACTTCGCCAATTCAAGCCTAAATCTACACCGGACCTCCAAAATCAATTCTGATCACATTCTTAAGTCACAAATCACCCACCGAAGCTACCAGAATCACACGAAATCACATCCGAGCCCTCTATATCTGGTTGACTTTTCCAATATAACCCTTCCTTAAAGAGACTAAGTGTCTTATTTCCATCCAAAACCAATCCAATTCAACTCGTTCACCAAGACTCTTATAATAAAATATAAGGAAGTAGAAAATAAGGAAAAGGGGGCGGTAACTAACATGATGACGGGCCAGATCGTCACATTAACCAATTTCTAAAATAAAGATAAATAAATAAGATATAGCCAAAATCAAGTATAGAACACTTACCCCAATCCTTGTGATAAACTTTGCCTCCAAAATCGCTCTATTTCGAAGCCCATAACTCAGTATGTGATAAAAATGGCCAACCCTCGAACTTAAAGCATTCTGCCCAGCATTTTTCGTAGTTGCGGACAGTTGGTCACACCTGCGACCTTCGCTTCTGCAGTGAAAACTTTGCTTATGCGAAAATAACCTTGCCCAACAGCTCCCGCACCTATTGTAACAAACTCCGCTTCTGCGAAGACCTTCGCACCTGTGGTTCCAATTCCTTGCATCCGCGCATCAGCATATGCGATCAATTCTTCGCTTCTGTGATCTTTCTTACCCTCTTCTCGCTTCTGCGACTCCTCTATCACTTCTACGACTGTCGTACCTGTGCAAACCAGTCGCAGGTGCGATTCCCACCAGATTTTCCACCAACAACTTAGCCAAAAATTATCCAAACAAATCCGAACTTCGTACGAAACTCACCCAGCCTGTCGGAATCACGTCCGAACAAGCCAACAAGTCCCATAACATAATGTAAACCTACTCGAGGCCTCAAATCATGCATAAAAACATCAAAAAATGAGTTGCACTTTGAACATTTGACTTCAAAAACTCGCACCGAAATATACCAAATCAACTCGGAATAAACCCAAATTTTGTGTACAAGTTCCAAATGATGTAACGAAGCTATTCAAATTCCCAGACCATAATACGAATCCGATATCACCAAAATCAACTCATCGTCAAACTTATGAACTTTCCAACCCTTCAAATTTCCAATTTGTGCTGAAACCTTCTAGAAACATCCAAATGCAAATCTGGGCGTATTACCGAGTCCAAAATCAACATCCGAACTTAACAAAACCATCAAAGCTCCAATCCGATGTCAAATGCAAAAAAGTCAAACTTGATCAACTCTTCCAACTTAAAGTTTTAATAATGAAATTCATTTTTCCAAATCGATTATGAATAACGTAAAAACCAAAATCAATGATTCACATAAGTCATAATACATCATACAGAGCTACTCATGCCTGTAAACTACCAAGCAAAGTGTTAACTCTCAAAATGACCGATCGGATCGTTATAAGTGTATTATTAAACATGTGTACTCCTTTTCCTTTACTAAAATTTTTTTCCACTGGATTTTATTTTAGTTAAGGTTTTAACGAGGCACATTACCTATTGAGTAGACATTCGGGGAGGGGGGGGAGGGGTGTTAATAGAATAGCACTTAGAGTGAACGTCTATCTTTTAGAGAGTTTGTTACTTTATGGCTAAGCCATTTTACCCCCTACAAATAAAGGGGCTTTACCCATCGTAAATCATCAGAAATTCAATAAGAATTACCTCTATCTTGTCCTTGTAATATTATTCTTTTCCTTATTGTTTTATTTCACTCTCCAATTATTTAAACTTAAATAAAGGATTTCCACTTTATAATATTTCAAATTTGATTTAGCATCTTATAATTACTCATTCTATTGCACATTCGTATCTTAATTAGTTCGGAAAAGGGTCAAAACTGCCCCTAGATTATTGGGGTCAGTACAATAATACCCTCCGTTAACCTATTTTGAAAATAATGCCCTCACCGTTATCTTTTCGGCTCAAGAGTACCCTTACGACTAACGGCCATGTTAGATAAAAAAAATTTAATTAATTTCCACGTGTCATAACGGAAAAAAGGTCAAACCTGCCCCTAGACTATTGGAGTTGGTACAATAATACCCCTCATCTCAAAAAATCTCTCCCCCACCCCCTTCACCATGCCCCTCTAGCGTGTGTGCATTCATATCCTTCTTGTTCTTCTCATTTTTTTTTGACCTTGCACTCTATTAGGCAAAAAAATTTAAATAATTTCCACGTGTCATTTTCAGACAACAAAAATGTTTAGTCACCAATACTTACATCATACAACTTTCAAAGACTCTGTTAGGCAAAAAAATTTAAATAATTTCCACGTGTCATCGTCCCATTGGCCTAACTTAAAACTCACTTAAATTAAAATAAACTCACACACATTCTAAGACCCTTTTCTCTTTTTCTTTCTCCTCTTTCTTTTAAAAATTATTCCACCAACTAGAACTTACATACACCTATTTTTTTCCCTAAGAAAACAAAACCCTCTCGTATAGTTAATCACCTTCCTTTTCCTATTTCTTTGTCTATTAAATGTACACATCAATACTCCTTTTTTTCATCACATAAATACCATTGATCATCATTTTTTCTTACTACACTTTACTGCTTCATACAATAAGCTCAATCAAGTGTTTATTACAGTCACATTCACCAATAAGTCGTATTTTCTCATATTCTCATGCATATGATCTCAAATATTTCTCTTAATTTAACTGTCTCTTTTTTAAATTGGCGGTGTTGATATAACCTAAAGAGCATCCTCGTACAATAGCTTAATTTATGGACATGATCGGATATTCAGACTATAATGAGCGGATGAAGAAGAAAAAGATCGAGGTCCGAGTAGAGACCAAATAAAATATTGGTATAATCAAAATTGGATGCGTAGTTGTGAAGAAATATGCAACAAAAGATATTGCAAATGCTCAATGACACACTCTGAAAATTGTATGACGTAAAGGATTGGTGACTAAACATTTTTGTTGTCTGAAAATAAAAAATTAATGATGTTTGTATTGATTATTCAAATAGAGTGCAAGGTCAAAAAAATGATGAGAAGAACAAGAAGGATATGAATGCACACACGCTAGAGGGGCAGGGTGAAGGGGGTGGGGGAGAGATTTTTTGAGATGAGGGGTATTATTGTACCAACTCCAATAGTCTAGGGGCAGGTTTGACCTTTTTTCCCAAATGACACGTGGAAATTAATTAAATTTTTTTATCTAACATGGCCGTTAGTCGTAAGGGTACTTTTGAGCCGTAAAGATAACGGTGAGGGCAATATTTTCAAAATAGGTTAACATAGTGTATTATTGTACTGACTCCAATAGTCTAGGGGCAGTTTTGACCCTTTTCCGTAATTAGTTTAATTTGATATAAATTTAAGAATATTAAAAAATGTTAATGCATTTTAAATTTTGTAATAGAACGTGTTATGTATGTCACTCCAATAATTGAAAACTAACAATTTTATCTTATCACACCTCAAATCATTATTTTAGACATTTTTCACGCAAACTCATTATGATGTTCTATTCAAATATTGTATTCCAGTTTTTGGGACAAATGTATATATTAGATATTAAGGAGTATAAAATGAGTTTTAATTAGGTTCACATTCTCTACACTTGATATTGTTTGATGGAAAAAAATATTGAATAAGTTGACTGACTATCCAATTTTCTAGTCCTAGATAAAAGTAATGTATCAAGCCATCTGAACCTATGAATTTGCAATTTTACAAACAAAAGCTCTACTAGCAAACATCTGCTCAACTCTCACGACTCACCTAGTTAACTATCTTGTTTCTGTACTGATTTTATTGAGCTATTAATATAACACTTGATTAAGGAATTAATAATTGGGTTCTAAACTTTAGATAACTGATTTATGTTTTGCTTAATTTTCTTCTTAATTTCATAAGTGTACCTCATATATACATAGATTTATCTTCAGAAATAAGTTTACTATAAGGTACGCCCCCACTCCGTAACACTTTTACATAGCACGTATAATGTATCATGCCTAGACCGCTTCTACAGTAAAGGTAAAATGACATGCACTAATAATTTCACTAATATTCCGCAATTTGTTCTTTTTAAACGTTCTCTATATTTCATATGACACGTCCAAGAATTACTCTACTGGAAATTTTAATGTTTCTTTTATATGGTGGATATAGTTTAGAATTATATTTTCTAAACCTTCCAGAATAATATGAAAAGACCAAACATCTTGTAGAAGAGTTAGGAAGTAGGAAATTAAGTACTCAACGATTTACGGTCTGCAAAATATAATGAATCAGGCCATGGAGCGTGTGAAAGGTACTTGTACATTCAAAAAGATAAGTGCTTAATTTGTTCAATATTTCTGAGAAAATTAAAATCATCTGCCTTGGCCAAAAAAGAAAATGATGACACATCCATCACAAGATTGTGAAGAATTTGTGATGAACTATCTTTACATAAGCAAAAATCTAAGATAGACAAAAACCTTCTTACAAGGATTCTCTTTATGACAAAAATTAAAGACAGTATTTTTATTGAGTGAGCTTTAGTTTATAAGATTGAGCTGAATATTGTGGCATATGACAAAGTGGCTAGACTTAGGGTAAATAACAGACTGTATGGCTGCAGCTTCAATGAGTATCCTCCTGATGAATCTCCACTTGGTGAAGATCTTGAATATCTGTCTCCTGCATGTCACACACTCACAAATATATGAGTAAATTAATTATCACGCCCTTATATAAATGTTGAAACTGGTGCTGGAAGAAAACCATGGAAAAAGTGTAGTTGTTACAGTGCAAGAATTGATCGTATACGCACCTGAAGGAGTGGACGGAGAGATTTCCGGAGAACCAGTTGGCGAAGTTGCTGAAATGTTTATATTCACAGTACAGATTAAAACAATGATCTTTCCACATAACTAGAGGGAAATGAAAAGCTTCGGGAAAAAATAAAAAGAAAGATCCCGGATTCCCGGTGGAGTTCTGGAAATGCATGGGTAGGTCACGAGTGGAGTGACTCTCCAAGTTGTTCAATGCGATCTATAGGACCAAAAGGAGGCCAAAAGATGGTAGTGCCCTTGTACAAGAACAAAGGGGATATCCAGTGTGGCAACAACTATAGGGGTATCAAATTAATAAGTTACACCATGAAGGTCTGGGAGGGGTGATCGATGCGAGGGTGAGAAAGATGACATCTATATCGGTGAACCATTTCGGTTTCATGCCGGGTTGCTCCACTACAGAAGTTATCCACCTTGTCAGGAGATTGATGAAACAGTTCACGGATAAGAAGAAGGACATGCACATGGTGTTTATCGAGATAAGGCGTATGACAAGGTCCCAAGGGAGGTGCTATGGAGGTGCCTCGAGGCGAAGAACGTGTCGCAAGCCTACATCAGAGTAATCAAGGATATGTACGATGGAGCTAAGACTAGGGTTAGGACGGTGGGCGGTGACTCAGACCATTTCCCGGCGGTTATGGGGATCCATCAAGGATCGGCGCTTAGCCCTCTCTTGTTTGCCTTGGTGATGGATGCTATAAACCGACATATTCAGGGGGATGTGCCTTGGTGCATGCTATTTGCTGATGACATAGTATTGATAGACGAGACGAGGGTCGGTGTGAATGAGAGACTAGCGGTTTGGAGACAGACTCTCGAGTCTAAGGGTTTCAAAATAAGTAGATCTAAGACTGAATACATGGAATGCAAGTTTAGCACCGAGCCGAGCGAAGTAGGTAAGGACGTGAAGATTGGATCTCACGCCATCGCCAAGAGGCACAGTTTCAGAGATCTTGGGTCGGTGATACAGGGGGACGGAGAGATTGACGGGGATCTCACTCATCGTATAGGAGCGGGATGGTCAAAGTGGAGGCTTGCATCAGGAGTCCTGTGTGACAAGAAAGTGCCATTGAAACCCAAGGAAAATTTTATAAAGCTGTGGTTAGACCTGCCATGTTGTATGCGGCGGAGTGCTGGCCGATCAAGAACTCTCATGTTCAGAGAGAATGAAGGTTGCGGAGATGAGGATGATCAGGTGGATCTTGGGCCAAACTTTTAACAAAATGCAGCAATTTATTCGAGAGAAGGTGGGGGTGGCCCCGGTGGATGAGAAGATGCGTGAAGCGAGGCTCAGGTGGTTCGGGCATGTGCGGAGGAGAAGTCCCGATGCCCCGGTGAGAAGTTGTGAGCGACTGGCGGTGGTCGGCGTGAGGAGAGGCAGAGGGAGGCCTAAGAGGTATTGGGGAGAGGTGATTAGGCATGACATTGCTAGGATGCAGATTTTCGAGGACATGGCCCTTGATAGAAAAATCTGGAGGTCTAGTATCATGATTGTAGGATAGGAGCTCCTAGAATTTTTTGTACTCCTTTCCCGGGGTTGGGTGAGGCTTGTCAGGGAGACTCATAGATGATTCGTGCATTGGATTGTGTCCCCCTTGTGGTAGTTATTTATGGTAGCTACTGTTTGATATTATTGCATGTTATTTTATGTATAATTCTTATGCTTAGATAACTATTTACGCGATTTCTGTCGGAATTACTAATGCTCTTTTGTTTTATTGTTGTTGCTTCCCCTTTCCTTCTCTAAGCCGAGAGTTGATTGGAAACAACCTCTCTACCCTTTTGGATAGGGGTAAGGCCTGTCTGCATATTACCCTCCCTAGACTCTACCTTGTGGGACTATACTGGGTAGTTATTGTTGTTATTGTATTATTAGTTTTCATTCACTTTTCTCTTGGTGATCGTTTGGTATAATAGCGAGGTATCCCAGAATATCCCGGGGGTGCGGATGGGGTGGGATATCCCTAGTTTTCCCGCCTTTTATATGGTATAACTAATCCACCGTTATTTTAGTGTAAAAGTTAATCCCGGAATTTGCTAATATTCCATATCAAACATAGGATAAATTTAATCCCAAACTTTATCCTAGGACTATTATTTTTATTCCATGTATCAAAACGGCCCTTAAACATCACTTAACAATATTTTAGTTAAGATGTGTTTGGAAAAACTTTTTAGTTTGTCCTAAAAGGAATATTACCTTTCTAGTTTGGAAGTAACTTAATTGACTTCAAAATATTCATTTTATTCTTAATGAAATAATTTATAAACACACAAATATCTAAACCTTATTTTAGAATACTAGTTTTATATTTTTTTTATTTATTTCTTACACTCCATGCAGTCAAACAGTTTCACATAAATTGAGACGGCGAAAGTAATAAATAATTCCTTAAACGATTACTATTTGAGAATTAAGGAAGTAGTGATAACTTAAGCGTACCTTTACATAGGCTAAGAGGGGGAGTGTGGGCATTACAAGCTTTAGGAAGAGCCAAAGCAAGAGTCTGATTGACATTAACTCCAAAGGATGAGCCCTCACCATTCAAAACCTGGCACAAGCACTGAGGCTGCGTCTTGACCATAGTGGCGAGCTGAGTGCAACATCCTGATGACGGGCTCGTGGCATTCCCTTCTATGTATTGCAGGCACTGACCTAACCCAACAACCACCTGCTGGCAATCCGATTGAGAACTGACATGTAATGAAATAAGAGTCACTGCCACAACAATTATTGCACTTATTGTGCTCGTTGATATCTGCATTTTTCCCTTGAATACTCTTCTGTAAATTGCTTCTTAGCTAATTAACAAAAAGAGATATTAAATGGTTTCTACTATTGAATATATATATATAGGGTGGAAAAGTCAAGAGAAGTCATATTTATAAACGAAAAGTCAGGGAAACAAATAAGGCATCCAGATGGGGTTATTACGAATGTGGGTTAACTACTTTTCCTACTTTATAACCATAACTTAGTAAACAACTAATTTCTTGATGATCTCTACGAGACTTAAAAGTTGAAAGATAGACACACATGTCGGTATTTGCTATATGGTCCATGGTTTTATGATGGTCAAGGAACACTCTTTTGTCTCAAAGATCGGTGCAAAGGTCAAGATCACATTTTGTATTCACAGAGTAAAATCAAAGCCAAAATCGCCTTTTGGCACTTTATGATTTGGACATCACTCATTAACGAAGAAATCACCGAATTTTCATGTCTGCTGAAATAAAAAGTTTGCCCAAAGTAGTAAAGGGGAATCAACTCATTTGATGTTCGCCATAAGAATCCAGTATTCCATGTCCGAATCCTGCAACATTATTTTGCAATATTTGACAAAAAAGGAAGTGTTTACTATATTTTGCAATCCAGAATTTACATATTTCAAAACATAAAATCAGAGCAGGTTGTGGTCCTAGGTTTGAGTCTAACCACCACCATAAACTTTAATTCTACCAGGATCTTGAACACGATAATCTTACATATAATCGTCATAGAGAACATACCTGAATCGTGAGCCATCATCTTTAAGCGGAAGCGTTAATTGATAAATCGGTTTCTCGCCCCTTGCCCTAACTTTCGTTACCGCCGTCTTTAGGGATGGAAGAGAGGAAAAGCAGTAACCCTAATGGGTGGGGAGAGGACAAATTTATAGAGATTTTCATTTAATCTAGTACGTCCATCAAGTAACCAATCGGACGGATGAGATTTATTCATTAATTAAATATTAATTATGGGCCTTAACTTATTGGGCCACATTATTTATAAGAAATAACTTACATTCTCCCACTTGACCCAATAATCACATAATATTAATATTTAATATAGGAACATTAGTTGCGCATAAACAAATCTCTTCTATAATGTCCATCATAAATACCACAATACGATAAACTAGTAAATGTGAGTTATGGCGGTTATACATAATTTGTCTACATACTCCCTTCCATATACTACAACATTAGTAATTTACCGTATCAGGTTCATAAGCTATAAAAATTTTATGGTCCACAATAATGTCTCCTTGAGACTTATCCTGTAATATCTCAAAGCAATAATGTGCACACCATTATGAGAAACAGAAAATCACTAATGTATATCAGAAACATATAAATGAGCTCAGAGTGTCAAAACATCATAAATACATCAATCATAAATACAGCCAAGACCCATTCTATGTACATGTTCTTTAAATATCTTTGGCTGTAAACCTTTCGTTAACGGATCTGCAATCATGAGATCTGTTCTAATATGCTCAAGTGACACTCTTTGTTTCTGAACTTCCTCCTTGACCGTAAAGTACTTTAATTCCATATGCTTGGCACCTTTGGAGTACTTATCATTCTTGGAGAAGAATACTGCTGCAGAATTATCACAATAAATTTTCAGCGGCTTGGTAATGGTGTCAACAACCCCAAGTCCTGAAATAAAGTTTCGCAGCCATAATGCATGAATTGTGGCCTCAAAACATGCCACAAATTCTGCTTCCATCGTGGATGTAGCAATGACAGACTGTTTGGCACTCTTCCACGATATTGCTCCTTCAACTAATTGGAACAAATAACCAAACGTGGATTTTCTAGTGTCAATACATCCAGCGAAATCTGAATCCGAGTATCCAACAACTTCCAAATGCTTGGATCTCCTATACATGAGCATGTAATCCTTCGTTTCTTTCAGGTACCTCAAAACTTTCTTTGCAGCTTTCGAGTGATCAATTCCTGGGTTACTCTGATATCTTCCTAACATTCCGACCGCAAAGCTAATATCCGGTCTTGTGCAAGTCTGAGCATACATCAGACTGCCAACAATAGAAGAGTAAGGAATTGATTCCATTTCTTTTCGCTCTACATCATTTTTAGGACATTGCATGAGACTAAACTTGTCCCCTTTTTGAATTGGAACAATTCCTGCTGAACAATTGTTCATGTTAAATCTCTCAAGAATTCTTTCGATATAGCCTTTCTGAGACAACCCCAATAATCCTTGTGATCTATCACGGAATATTTCTATTCCTATCACATAGGATGCCTCGCCCATATCTTTCATTTCAAAATTCTTAGAGAGAAATATACCCAAGTCATTAGCAGCAAGTAGAATATCATCAACATAGAAGACTAAAAATATAAACTTGCTCCCACCGATCTTTTGGTATATACACCGATCAACGGTATTTTCCACAAATCCAAAAGATGTTATGGTATCATTGAACTTTATATACCATTGTCGTGAGGCTTGTTTAAGTCCATATATTGACTTTTTCAGTTTACACACCATTTGACCTTTCCCTTTAGTTTCGAAACCCTCTGGTTGGTCCATATACACTTCCTCCTCGAGATCTCCATTAAGAAAGGCAGTTTTCACATCCATTTGGTGTAACTCTAAATCATAATAAGCCACCAAAGCCATAATAATTCTTAATGAGTCTTTCTTTGAGACCGGTGAAAAGGTCTCTTTATAATCAATGCCTCCTTTCTGAGTATAACCCTTGGCAACAAGTCTGGCTTTGTATCTCTCAATATTGCCATTTGAATCGCGTTTGGTCTTAAAGACCCATCTACACCTGATTCTTTTAGAACTTTCAGGCAATTCAACGAGATCCCAGACTTTATTGTATTCCATGGATTTTAACTCTTCCTTCATGGCATCAATCCATTTGTCGGACTCATTACTTTCTATGGCTTGTGAAAATGAAACCGGATCCTTATTAAGACCAATATCAAAATCCGACTCTTGCAAATAAACCACGTAATCATCCGAAATAGCCGATTTTCTAACTCTTTGAGATTTTCTTAATGGCATTTCTTGTGGTTCATTTGTGTCAGATATTTGTGAGTTAGTTTCTTCATGAAGTGTTTCATCCAAATGTTGCTCGGCGTTGTCAAAGTGTTCTTCAACAACTGGAACAATATTTGGTATTTGTGTGGAAGTAGGCATATTTTTGGGTAATAGAATATTGACCCTTACCTCTTTAATTTCCACACTTTGCTTTTCAACACTCCCACTAACTTCACCATTCTCAATGAATCTTGCATTACCGGTTTCAACAATTCTTGAACTATGGTTTGGACAATAAAACACATACCCTTTAGATTTCTCTGGGTAACCAATAAAGTAACCACTTACTGTTCGAGAATCTAATTTCTTTTCTTGTGGATTATAGACTCTAGCTTCCGCTGGGCAACCCCAAACATGTAGGTGCCTTAAACTAAGTTTCCTTCCTGTCCACAGTTCAAAAGGGGTCTTTGGAACTGCCTTACTAGGAACCCTATTTAATAAATATACAACGGTTTTAAGAGCATACATCCACAATGATTTGGGTAATGAGGAATTACTTATCATGCTCCTAACCATGTCCATAAGTGTTCGATTACGCCTTTCTGCAACACCATTTTGTTGAGGTGTTCCTGGCATAGTATATTGTGCACATATGCCACGTTCCTCGAGGAACTTTGCAAATGGACCTGGACATTGTCCCGACTCATTATATTTTCCATAATATTCACCACCTCTATCTGACCCAATAATTTTCACCTTTTTATCTAATTGCCTTTCAACCTCATTAACAAACACCTTGAGAGCATCTGCTGCTTGAGATTTTTCTTTCAGCAAATAGATATATCCATAACGTGAAAAATCATCGATAAAGGTGATAAAATATTTTTCTCCACCAAAAGATGGAACATCAAAGGGTCCACAAATATCGGTGTGTATAATTTCAAGAAGCTGGGTGCTTCTTGTGGCACCTTTCTTACTATGCTTGGTTTGCTTTCCCTTAATGCAATCCAAACATATAGTAAGATCAGTAAAATTTAGATTCGGAAGAATCTCATTCTTTACTAATCTCTCTAACCTTTCTTTGGATATATGACCCAAACGTTTGTGCCACAAGTAAGCAGAACTTTCATCTAGTGAACTACGTTTAATTCCAACATTATGTTGAACATTAAGAAGGGATTCAGAAAAACCAATATCGAGTTTCAATTTATATAAACCATCACTAAGAAAACCAGAACCATAAAAAATAACATTTTTATATAAATTGAAACATCCATTTCCAAACTTAAAATCAAATCCAGAAACATCAAGTCTTGAAAGAGAAATCAAATTCCTAGAAACTGAAGGTACATAAAGAGTCTGTAATAGATCAAGGTGACGTCCAGTCTCCATGATCAAACGATAAGTCCCTATGCCTTCAATTGGAGCCTTCATACGATTTCCCATGAACAAGAAATCCTTATTTGGATTTGTGGTTTGGATCGTAAGGAATCCCCGCAATGTTGTAGATACATGAGCAGTTGCACCAGAATCAAGCCACCAAGTATTATTAGGAACTTCTACTAAATTTGATTCGAAACATACAAAAGCACTAATTGTACCTTTCTTTTCGAACCAAGCTTTACGTTTCGGGCAATCTTTCTGATAGTGTCCTTCTTTGTGACAGAAACGACACGTATCTGCCTTATGTTCCTTGTTAGCATCCTGTTGAGCTTTAGCAGGTGCTTTCTTCTTCTTGAACTTGTTGGCCTTCACTTTAAGTCCTTTACCGGCTCCTTGACCCATGAGGTTAATTGAATGACTCCCTTGTTTCTTAAGTCGTGACTCCTCCTGAGTAAGCATACTGGACAATTCACTAACATTCCACTTATCCTTAATAGTGTTATAGTTAATTTGAAAAGGTCCATACTCAGGAGGTAACGAGTTCAGAATAAACTGAACCAAAAAGGAGTCATCCACTTTCATCCCCAAGGTCTGAAGTCTTGCTGCAATGTTAGTCATCTCGATGATATGATTTTGCATACTACGCGACCCATCAAACTTCATGGTCGTGAGTTCAGCCATTAGTGTACCAGCGAGAGACTTATCTGCAGAACGAAAACGTTCTTCCACAAACGTCAGGTATTCCCTGGCACTTTCTGTTTGTGGAATAGTACTCTTAATGTTGTTGGCAATATTCATTCGCATAAACATAAGGCTTAGCATGTTAGAGCGTTCCCATGCTTTATGGAATGACTTCTCATCCGCACTGCTCGAATCAGTAATGGCAGCGGGCTTATCATTCAGCAGAGCCAAGTCAAGATCCATCATACCTAAGTGGAACTGGACTTGCTCACGCCATTCAGAGAAGTTCAATCCATTGAACATAGTAACGGACGAAGCAAGCGAATGAAAAGGAATAGCTGCAAAATAGATAATACATGCTCACAAATTAATATAGATTCAACAAAATAATTAAAGCATATCGCAGTTCACCTTTGGGTAAATACTACGACACACTATCATAATTTAAATGCCACTTATTCTTTAATAGGTAATTAAATATTTTTAACCAAATATATATGCCATCTTTGGACAAACAATATATATTTGACTAAGAATATTAATTTACCTCATCATATTCACTATTCATAGAATAATTGATCCACCTTTGGGTAAACCCTTAAGTTCTAGCAATAGTGAAATTCCATTTATCCATCTATTTTTATTAGGCATTTCATTAATTTTAAGGATAAACAATAATTTTATGTATACAAACTTTTCATGAACATATTAGTTTGGCCACTTTGGTGACTAACAAACTATATAAACATAAATGCATACATAAAATAAATATCATAAAATTTTATGCATGTGAGTACTTTAAATAATCTAGTTTGGTCACTTTGGTGACTAACAAACTATTTACACATTAATCACATACATAAAATCATCAATGGCCCTAATTTTAAAATAGTAGCCCAAAGAAACAAATATAATTTCATGACCGCAATTATAAAATAGGGGCATAAACTTATTTATAAACAGTTAACTTATTTTGCAGCCGCATCATGATGATATGTCCTCATAGATATGTCCTCAGCCGCATCAATGAAGATGTAAATATTAACTTAACAGTTAACTTATTTATAAACAATTAACTTAGGACGGAAGAGCTGATATGTATTGGGTTAGGCCAATTAGTTGGTTGGTCAATCAATCATATTTGATTAGGGTTGGTCTAAATCGGCAGTAACGTAAAGTAAATAGGCAGAATTCTTTTCTTAAACTTTAGAATTTTTTGAAAAAAAAAAAAATACAACCTTGCTAGCAGTACCAGGAAGAGTATGACCAACAGGAACCAAAAGATTCCATAAAGAATTCATAGTTTACAATGTAAAATAAATGTCTTATAATTGCTGGTGATTTGGATGTCTTTTAAGGTTTCTGATACTACATGAATGGCAGATGTTTCTTAAAACATACAGAGAAGGAAAATACGCTTACTACATTCATACGGTTAGATTTTTCTTTCCGTATGTTTTCAAATTAATCTCTTCAATTGAAGATTATCAGTTCAAATATCCATGCTCGTGATACCACATGTAAGCATAAACTTTAATTCTACCAGGATCTTGAACATGATAATCTTACATATAATCGTCATAGAAAACATACCTGAATCGTGAGCCATCATCTTTAAGCGGAAGCGTTAATCGGCAATTGGTTTCTCCCCCCTTGCTCTAGCTTTCGTTACCGCCGACTTTAGGGATGGAAGAGAGGAAAAGCAGTAACCCTAATGGGTGGGGAGAGGACCAATTTATAGAGATTTTCATTTAATCCGGTACGTCCATCAAGTAACCAATCGGACGGATGAGATTTATTCATTAATTAAATATTAATTATGGGCCTTAACTTATTGGGCCACATTATTTGTAATAAATAGGTTTGAGTCTAACCACCACCATCTATTATAAAAATTCCACGTGGTTTGTTGTGGTCAACCGCACACGCAAATATACACAATCATCAAGTAATAAAGTGATACGATAGAGTGTCTAATCCCGAAGATATGTGGTTAACTATTAACTAAATTAGACTATCCTAATTATTTGAACAAGAATTAAACCTAGAAGTATATGACTCTAATCTAATAAACTAAAACGAAAATAAATGATGAACTCCAAAGAGTCGATTTTTATGTTATCAATGTAATGAAAACGATTTAGGGTTATGGGCTATCTAACATTCCTATTGTATTCTTCAATTGAATTGGCTAACTAATTTATCTAGCTTATTGGTTGACAAGGTTAATAATGCTCATAAGAATTTTTCGAGTTCTTACTCACCTATTCAAGTTAATCTAACGCCTATATGTCAATGGAATTATAAGTAGACAAAATTCATTTATAATTCCTGTACATCAACCAAGCAACGCAATTGATATATGTCTATCCTAACCATAAATCTGTTCCTTGATGCCCATGTTCAAGAACTTGCTCTACTCAATCCTTTGTGCAATCTAGAATTCTCACTTTTGAATTAAATTCTAGATTCGTAGATAGTATTCAATTGGTGATCAAACAATCAAATAACTAAGCACACGATTGAATAAATAAACCAATATAATAAATCAAGAAAGCTAAATCAATATCTAAATAGCAATAGTCATTAAAGAACCACAACCCTAGAATGTGAGGTTTAGCTCCACATAGACATGGTAGCGAAACGATAAATCATACAAAGAAACATAAAAATTATTAAGTTTGGTGAAAGAAAATATGAAATCGAGCCTCCAAGGCGGCTCATTGCTCTCCTTAAGTCGAATCCCCTTCAAAAAGTAAGTTAGATGCCCAAAAAGAGGCATTTTTGACTTATATGCATTTAAAAGTTGTCTGGCAAAGTTTTCCTTTACTTTTTTCGAATCGGCTTAAGGGATTGATGCTCGGTAAGATGCTTCGCATCCGCCTCAAGTTGAACTTCTCAGCATCGGATGCTGGGGTGGATGCTTCTCGTTCGCCATCTGTTCCCTCAACCTTGTTGTGTACAGGTGTAGGTGCTAAGGTGGATGCCTCTCCCGACTTCACATCTAAGGATGACACAACTAGCATTTTTTACGAGGTTGGATGAGACACATACACCTTCTTCGCCTATAGCTGGAGCACCTTTTCTTCGTATTTAGAAATTGAAATATCCTAAATCATCACATACAACTTAATTAGCTATAAAACAAATAATTAATGCATGACAGGCATTTAGAGACCAAATAGCACCAAAAAGCGGTTAAAATATAGGTAAAGTAACATTAAAACATATAAGAATATGCCCAACATCATGTTTGACTCATTAAAAAAAACAAGTATGCATTTAAGGGACGCGTTGACGATATAATTAAATAAATAAAAATGTACTCTCTTAGTTTAAGCTTTTAGAAGAAAATGTAACATGTTCCAAAAAGGTTGAACCTTGAATGAATACAAGAGGGACAATAACTCCATATGAATCTCTAATTAATTTCCTATCTGCTCCGGTCCTTTATTTCCTCTCTGCTTAGAATTTTAAATCATGAAAATTTGTGTTCCCATTTGTGGATGAATGCGAGTTTATTCGAACTTTGTGATGCGAAGGCCTTGTCAACATCAACTAATTACAATCAGCAACAACCGAAAAAGAAAGTGAAGGTAAAAAAGGAAAAAGAAATAAACGGAGCGAAATTGAGTATGATAATGTTTAATGAGCCGTGGTTCGACCTGTCATGTTGCATGGGGTGGAATGCTGGCCAGTGAAGAACTCTCATGTTCAGAGATTGAAGGTTGCGGAGATAAGGATGCTCAGGTGGATGTGCGGGCGGGCTTACCAGGTTAGATAAGATCAAGAATGAAGTTATTAGGGAGAAGGTGAGGGTGGCCCCAGTGGATGAGAAGCTGCGGGAAGCGAAACTTAGGTGGTTCGGGCATGTGCGGAGGAGAAGCCCCGATACCCCGGTGAGGAGTTGTGAGCGGCTAGTGGTTGTTGGCGCGAGTCGAGGCAGGGAGGCCAAATAGATATTGGGGAGAGTGATTAAGCAAGACATGGCTAGAATGCGGATTACCGAGGACATGACCCTTGATAGGAAAATCTGGAGGTCTAGTATCAGGGTGGTAGGATAGGGGCTTCCGGAATTTTTCGCTCTTCTCCACTGGGGCTGGGCGGGGTTGGGTGGGCGTTGCTATTGCATGTCATCTTATTTACGGTTTATGGTCATATAATTATTTATGTGCCACCTCTGTTTTCGTTTTTGTTTATCTTTTCCGTTTGCTTGCCATGTTATTTATGGTTTATGTTTACATAATTATTTATGGGATTTATGTTGGAGATAGTAATGCTTTTTTCTCTTCTTTCCTTTTCTTTGTCCTGAGCCGAGGGTCGATTGTAAATAGCTTCCCTGTCCTTTCGGGTGAGGGTAAGACCTGCGTACTTATTACCCTCCCCAGACCCCACTCTGTGGGACTATACTGGGTCGTCGTTGTTGTTGTAATGTTTAATGAGCTAGATTTTACTTTCCAAGGCTTCAGTGAATAACTCATAGGAAGTGTTGACACAATACATGACATGCACTCATACATGGCACGCTGGTACTACAGCTTTGGGACAAAATAAAATCATCACACGCTCAAAACAACATAGAATGTTCAAAACTCCCAAACAATATGAATCTAGAGGAAAGCTGACGCAAAAGCACTGAATGCAGCAACGAAGATTGAAGTAGCTGTGATATGAAACCGTGGCAGTTCCACAATGCTTCCACTAGATGTGCTCCCACCAGTAGTCTTCGACCCTGTTCCTGATTTTTCCATGGAATTAATTAAATTACTGGTTAGTCCCTGAATAAAAATTACAAAATTCACTATTGATAGGGAAAACAAGAGTATATATACCTGAAGGAATGTCTGGTTCAGATTTCCCATTTGGTGTTTCTTTAGAAGAGTCCGCTGGAGGACTATCAGCTGGTGAAGCTGCTGGTCCATTTGCTCCAGCTGTAATTAAAGTATAAAAAACGATTGTATTTCATGTCAATGTAAGCTTTAAATAGCTTTTACAATATCAATGTAATTTAACCCATTGTAATATGTTGCTGCCTATTGTCCATGTGACTGATTGATTACTCACTGTATTGGTAAATATTCGATCATTCGGCGAATAGGGAATCAACCTCATCACGATCAATTTGTAGTAAATAGTCAACACCACTCATTTCTAATTTATAACAGCTGTTCCTAAAACAAATGAAGGGATATCTCCATAACCAAACCCTGGGGCCATTCGTGATCAGGAAAAAGAGTTTGAGGCTATAAATACTAAAAAAGAGAACTCTCAAGAGGGGCTTCTTCTTCGATACAATTCTGATTGCACCAGGGACCAAAAAGCTACACTCCACAAGTGGAGCAATAAACAAGATCAATATAAGATCCGGAACCTCTTTAAGGAGAGGCAAGTTAACTACTTCAATGAAGAATTTGAATATCCCAGAGATAGAAATTTATACTTCACAAGGGGAGCAATAAACAAGATCAATGTTAGATCCTGAATCTCTTCAAGGAGAGGCATGTCAAGTTATGTTAGATGAATAAAATCCCATTTATATCGTCCCATAGTTGGTTATTTCTATGTCTCAAGTTTATCTTTTAATTCAGTGATTAATTATGATTGACTATAATTTATCCCTTAAATAATTTCAATTGATTTGCTTGGAAAGTATTCAATAATTTTCCAAGCAGTTACCTTTAGTTATCATTTAAGCAGTTTCATAGTATGAAAATTCTTTTTGTATAATTACTTAGAGAAACATATATACGCATACCATTGCAGCGGCTAACGGGAGGAGTTTGCACATTGCATGCACTAGGAAGTCCAACAGCAAGAGTTTGGTTAATAGAAACACCAAAAGAGGAGCCACCACCATTTAGTACGGAGCAAAGGCACTGTGGCTGTGATGCCACGACCCTAGATAGCTGTGAGCAACAAGATGAAGATGGCGTTGTTGCATTTCCGGTAACATAATTTAGACACGGGGACAAGCTCACTAGTGCAGTTGTGCATCCTGATTGTGCTCTGGCTCCGTTCCATTGCACGAGCATGAGAACCAGGACTAGAGCCAGACTCATCTCAATTCTTTTCGAAGCCATCTAGTGAAAATTTGAATAGCTTGGATAATTATATCTAATATTTAGTGCAAGTAAGTTGATCAAGGGCATGGATTACTAGCATGATTCTGCTGTGAATTTATACTGAAACTTGAGATTTAGAGACTACATCACTTGATTGTGTGGGTGTCCAACTTTACCAAATTGAAATATAGATTTCCAGAGTCGAAAACTAATTGGTTCAAAACTTTTTATAATTAAAGAAAGGAAAGTTTGATTCATTGTTAAACGATACAGCTATTAACGTAGAAGAGAAATATATAATGGAATAGGTAGGCTTGGTTGCAACAAGGAAAGAACTGTACTAATCAAAAAATATATAGGTCATTTACGGTTGGTAGTGCTTAGGTAATAGGTGGTCTAATTGACACAGAAAGATAGCTGAATTTGTTTGTCATGCTGGATTCTACTAAGTTATGTCTATGTGTACTACTTATAGAAGTGTCAATGATTGTGGTTGTCACTTTGCTTTATCTTTTTTCCCTTTTATTATTAAGTTTACTTTCTCTTGCAACATTGCAATCGGTAGCTTTTTCTCCCCTTAACTTAAATTAAATTTACAACCGGAAAAGACATCAAAGGCCTTTTTAATGTCTTTTTTCACTTAGAAGGTCGTTTGGTTAACATATTATAATGCAAATAATATTTATATAGTAGTTAATTATAATGAAAGAATTATTATGTGGTGATTCCTGATGAACTTTTATACAAGAAATACTACATTAATTAAGGATATTTTTGTCTATAAATAGTCTAATTCAGGTATTATTAATGCATGTATTCTAATCTTATATCCTACTACAATAATAATTACACTTAAGTCTCAAATCAGTTGGAATCCACGATATAAATCCTTAGTAATCATAATTCATAAATTTTCAAAAATATATAAAAAAAAGTATATATTTTCTTAAAGTATAAATTAAATCTACGAAAGGTTGAATCACTCCGAAGAGTATAAGTTTTAAAGTAAAATATGCTAACTTCTAAAACAAATCCTTAACTAATAGTATAATTTTGTTTCTGTCATTGTGTCCTGTATTTTGCCAAGTCTACATGGATCCTCAGAAATTATCGGTAATAAATTTATAAGAAAAATGATTTTCAGTCTACCATCAAAGGTGAATCCAAGATTAAAATTTAAAGGGCTTCAATTTTGGACTAAATTAATCAAATAATAATATGAGTTCAAATCTAGTATTTGTTGAGATTTTAGTAGGTTTTACATGTATAATATCTATACCCCATATTGAAAACTATGGGTTCATATGATCCCGTAGGTGAAGGCTACATCCGCTCATGTCTACCACATCTTTTTAAACTCACACCCCCTATAGTTTCACACCTACAAACTAATACATGTGCAAGTCGACAAATGACATGACCAAACCATCTTAAGTGATATTTTTCTCTTCTTATTCTCGACGTGTGCTATTTAAAATGTAATCATTTCTAATCTTATCCAATCCAATTTTACCTTCCATCCATCTTAGCATCATCATTATTTCCATGAGTACTTATTTTGTGAATGTTGTATGATCTATAATTCGACATTATAATACTTAGAATATATTAATCATTTCCCTCGGCCCAAATACGTATAACGGGCGTCGAGGCCGTCTCCAACTGGGCGCAGACGCCGTCCGCCTCTCGAGGTTGTTCTCCCTGGAAACAGTAGCGGCTTTAATCGCCGACAGCTAGGAGTCGTTGTCTTGGATGATCCCCTCGAGCTCGGCCACTCTGGCAGAAGCCTCGACCAGCATACGCCTCAAGTCGGCCGATTCCCCCACCACAACGGCAACCTTCCCGGTCCACTCCGAGGTAACCGCCATCACCTTGGCCAAACATTGGCGCTCGCTCTCCAAGGACTCCCTTCTCGCGGCCTCTAGTTCGTCGCTCACCTGGCGCAGCCGCTCCTCCAAGGCCTCAATACGGCCGAGCGCCTGGTCCCTTTGCAACTCTGCCCGCGCTAACTCCCAGACCAACTCTTGGTTGCGGGGATCATCCCTCAAGCGCTCCTCGAGCTCCCTGCATTGAAGCCGTAAGTGGCGGCACCTCTCGAGAACACGGAGAAGAACCCCAGTTCGAACATTGGTCCGACGCAGGCACTCTACCTGCAGCAAAAATGCCTGCGTTAAAGGCCTTTTATGATTTGGATTAGGGAGGTTGCTGTGCCACATGGAGATCAGTTACAAGATATTGCATTGTTCTTGGAAATTCTCTTATCTCATGGAAGTCCAAGAAACATTTGAACATTTCAAGATCGTCCACAGAAGCTGAATATCGAGCTATGACTAACACATGCTTAGAGCTCAAATGGTTACGATACATACTACAAGATCTAAAAGTCCCACGGGAAGCTCCTACACAATTATTATGTGACAATCAAGCAACTTTACATATTGCAGCGAATCTTGTCTTCCATAAACGTAAAAAATATGTTAAAATAGATTGTCTCATAGTTCGGGAAAAATTACAAGCTAGGATGATCAGTCCATCATATGTACCTACACGCTTTCAATTGGCAGATATATTTACAAAGGCACTAGGAAAGGATAAGTTTGTGACACTACGCAACAAGTTGGGACTTCATGATATTCACTCTCTAACTTGAGGGAGAGTGTTTAGAAATATTGTATTGATATCTCATATTCACTTTCCTATCTAGTGAAAATTAAATCCCACAGAATATGGACCACTGATTTGGTGGCTTAAAACTAGGCATAAATTGATTTGTACAATGTGTATATATACACTTTGTATTATGTAAATATTGACACACAATTTCAACCAATTTCATTTTTATCTAAAGCTTTACTTGTCCTTAAGTTTCATCTCTGTTTCTTTCTTAAGTTCTCATGTGTTATAACTATTCTATAGAGCTTATAGTTTACTTTGGTAGGCATCTTTTTTAAATTCATCCTTTCAAATTCATACCGTAAAATTTGATGCTTTCACCCTCATACAACCAAATTAAATCATGAAAAAGAAAAAAACAGGACATACAGATGCAGAAAACAGGGTCCGTTTAGAAGTGATCACAATTGACAAAGATGATTATTATATTCAAAACAAATGATGGTACAACGACGAGCTCTCCGAACATACAAAAAAGAAACAATAAATAGCTAAGTTACAACCAATCACACCAGACCCAGAAAAAGGGTCTCTCTGGAACAGTGTTTGAATAGCAAACAAGTGACATAAGAGTAACTGCGAAGCTCCTTCAAAATCCAGGGAAAGCCAAAGCAGTTGATGCAATGAAGAGTAAGAACCCCATTAAACTGAAAGAAATTTTCATGTTGCTTCCAGCATTTGAGGATCCATTTGGTGAGGTATTTGTCTTTGATCCTGTTGAACCTGCAAAAATAATATTAGTGTTCCACTTTTAATTTAATGGAGCTACTAGGATCAGATAAAGAGAGAGAACAACGAATTTGTCTGGTTTTGTCCCTTTTTAGTATTCTGCTAGTGTACGACTTATGCCTAGGGTCTCGTGGAAACAGCCTCTTTATCCGGTAGGGGTAAAGTCTGCGTACATATTATCCTCCCGTACCCCACTTGTAGGATTATACTGAGTTGTTGTTGTTGTTCTAGTGTACGAATTATAGAATACTTGAACTTGAATTACCTGATCCTGATGGAGTTGATGGAGTTTGATCAGGTGTTTCATCCGATGAACCAGTTGGGGCAGGGGAACCTGAAGGTGAACTTGCAGCTGGGACTGAACCACTTGGTCCATTAGCTGCTGTTTTTTTTAAATGCATAAAAGTCAGTCACAGTTAAAAAAAAAAATTTACACAATTAGGTCACATAAAAAATAACAATAGTTAATAGCATAAAAGATTAAGGAATGCAAATTTACCATTGCACTGGCTAACTGGAGGAGTTTGTACATTGCAAGCACCAGGTAAAGCTAAAGCCAGAGTTTGATTTATGGCAACACCAAAACCAGAACCACCACCATTAAGCAAAGAGCAAAGGCATTGAGGATTGGAATCGACAACACCGGATAGTGCTGTGCAGCAAGATGAGGATGGAGTTGATGAATTTCCAGTAACGTAATTCATACATGGGGCTAATCCAACAAGTGTAGTCATACAATTTGATTGAGCTGTAGCATTATTCCAAAATAAGGCCACCAATACTATGACCAAAGCCATTATATTCATGATTTTGGATGCCATTTTCTTTAAGGCTAACTGCGTAAATTCAGAAAAGAGCAGAGGAGTTTGAGTTGGTTGAGAATTGGGATGTTTGAGTGATGAAGGAGAAAAAGGGCTGTTGTTTAAATACCCAAAGTCTTAGCGCAAAACAACAAGAAAATATAGGTAGCTTTGGTTGGCCAACTCGAACTAATGAATGGCTTCGAAAGTTCGTAAGAAAAAAAAAAAGCTTAATTTCTTAACTAAACCTTCAATAAAAAATAAATCAGATCAAGACTTTGTTCGTAATCTTGACAAGTGTTAACTTAAGTAGTTAATTGGGTTACGTGATCTGTATTGGGTCATCTCAACATAACGTTTAAATTTGATACTACCTTTTGTATGAGTTCAAGTAGTGTGCACCTAGAGCTGTTAAAACGGGTCAGTTCAATCAAGTTCGGTCCAGTTCAAACCTCACAAACTTTTAAATGGTGGACTAGGAGGGGCCGGACCGTCATATGAATGGGCATTAAAATAGCCAGCCCAGCCTAGCTCTAAGAGGGTCGCGGGCTAGGGCGGGCCGACCCTTGAATTTTTTAGAAAAAAGAATTGTTTTAATTTCTTAAATCTTTTTTCGTGAACATAGTCGATTAATCATGTAATAATTTATGTTTATTTAGAGCTAAAAAAGCTTGATATTTGACGAGGAATCTCATAATTGAAAGGCAAATACTCTATATCTTTAGGTTGTTTTTTAAAGTTCATGAATATTTTCTTAATACTTTTCTTTTATTTTCCGAAGATTTAGGGATTCCTTCAATAATTTTATATGCTGAGGTTTTTTTCATTTGGGATTAACATCAGTTGCTTATTTCATTATTATAGTCCATAAATTTTTAAAATTCATGAAATTTGCTAGTGGTCAATTATTTTTATTTTTGTTCTTTGCGTTTTTGAAATTGATCTTTTTCTATACTGAAGAGCAACTTGAATATTAATAATATATTAAAGTAATCCAAACTGATCACTTTCCAATTAAAGCAATACTTTCTTTTTAAAAATGATTATTATTGGCCACCTAAAACATTTCATGTTCTTTATTAATTAAGCAAAAGAAAAACTAATTTTGTTATATTACATGCATGTTCAAAATCCAAATTCTAGTAGATATGGAAGTGTAAATAAATAATCTAGGATCGAGGAATGAAGATTATAGTTAATAGTTTTTTTAGTTTCTACTTTTAAAAAATATTAAATATCTAATAGTTAATCAATTTGAATTTAATTAATTTCTGGCCCATGGTCGGGCCTGGCCCTGGCCCAGCCTCAATCAAGCTTCAAGGGCAAATGGGCTAACTTGGGCCGGGCTTATAAGCATCAATTTTTTATGGGTTCCAAAAATCCTAGCCCAACCCTACCCAAGTAGCGGGCTGGGTAGGTTTGACCTCACGAGCGAAACCCATTTTGATGGCTCTTGCATCTATACTGTATTGACTTTTTTTAATGATATTGGATTAAATTGACCTACAACAAATAACTTTTTGTATCAATTCAAATATTGTAACTCGAAAATAGAGTAATAATTTTATATAGTCGCAATAGAATGCGCTGATAATATAATAATTAATTACACGGTTAATGTATGTATACAATTTAAATCCCTATCAGAGACGCTAAAATTTTTGTAAACCAGGAAAAATAAGAAAAAGAAAATACCTGGTCCCTAAAAAACATTGGAGCTATGCAAACTAAAGAAATGTTCAATAATATGATAATATTCTTGATTGGAAAAATCAGATTGGGAAAACTAGCTATAAGCAGTATAACTGTCCTACCTAACTTGGACTCCTATCTTTTTAAGCCAAAGTCTTGGATCAAAAAATGGTAATGCCAACTTTACACTATGAGTCAAAGCGGTTTAACTCCAGGCCACAAAATTCACATCTACCTTATACTCCTCCTACATAAGTTTTTAAAACAATGTAAACTATAAATCCTTAACAAATTTGCATGCACATCTACATCTGGAAATTAACCTATTCAGATCATAAGATAAATTTGGACTTATATATCAAATTTGATACTGATGGAAATTTTGAAAGTTTCTGTATCGGTACATGTTGTTTTGCTAATCCTTGTAATTTTTTCAGCTTTTAAGGTGCTAAATGGTCAAATAAACACTGCATGTACAAGCTCAATAATTAGTACTTTTACCCCTTGTTTTAATTACCTAACTGGAAGCAGTGGCAATGGCTCTTCACCAACTGAAGATTGCTGCAATTCACTTAAATCATCAATGAGTGATAGCATAGATTGTGTATGTCTCATAGTTACTGGAAATGTTCCTGTTTCCATACCATTTATTCGAAGTTTGGCACTTTCACTTCCTCAAGCATGTAATACTGGTGTGCCAGTCAAATGCAGTGGTAAACTCATTTTTCATGAATTTCTCTTTTGTATTATGTGTTATGACCAAAGTTTTAAAATCATTTCTTTTGTTTAATTTGCAGCCTCAGGGGTTCCGCTTCCACCTCCAGGTATTAACGTTTCAATACATGCAACTGAAACCTTATCAGACTCACAGATTAAGTAACTTTATATTTATGTAATTAATAATTAATTGGTTGTTCGATGATAAACTTGGTAGGTCCGGCCTTGTTTGCGCCACCACCTGCTCCTGTTCCGCCTCCTCCTCACCACCGTCATGCTCCTGCTCATCCTCCTCGTCATCAACATGCTGCTGCTTTTCCTCCAGCTCTTGCTCCTCGTAGTCAACGAGGTAATGTTGCACCACCAACTTATTTATATTACACACATAGTCATATATGTTTAACAAAAAAATAGAATTTTGGTCAAAGCTATAATTTGATATGACGGGCCACAAGCAATAGATTCATTCCGAAAGATATAAAATTTTATTAATACAATGTGATAGAGAAGTGGAAAATAAATTTAATGACAGATAATATAATTAAAATAAAGCAGAGAAAAAAAATTCTTATTGAATGATCCTTGATAGGATAATGAGCCGAACAGAGCTTGAAGGGCCGAACTATGGTTAACTTAAGAGCAATATGCTATAAATTACAATGTATAGAATTGTAGAGAAGAAAAATTAGATTTCCCCCATGGTGGTAAAAATATGTCTACTTATAGGACTAAATCTAGGTAACCATTCTACTTGAATTATGTGTCAATTATGAGTATTTACTCAATTCATCCAAGACTTGTAACAACTGTGTAAATGCTGGAATTCCATAACTGATGAGTTAATTCCATAATTCTGGGCTATTTTATGATGATCAGTTCCATAGCTAACAGGCACGGTACGAGTATGTTCGGTCCCGGGGTGTTTCACATATCATCTTTACATGTCATTCTTCACTTTTCTTCAAACTTTATTGACACGTGTCGCTATTTAATAGACCCACATGGCGAGTCTAATTTTCACCAATACACCAACATTTTTAAATTTTATAACCTAGGGAAAATCGAGCACGATGAAAGAAAAAAAGTTATAAATGCGATATGAAAGTAGTTGTGATAAAAGTTCTAAGGCTAAAAGCAGCCACTTAATTCTATCCTTCAGTTGCTAAAGCATCGGCAGCACCAACAGAAGTTGATCCACCTGTTGCAGCACCAATTATAGAAGGAAATCCAGCTACTGCTGATGTTGAAAAACCCACAACATCTCCACCAAAATCATCAATAGGGATCAGACCAGTGCTTCAAAATCCCCGGCCCAACACTTCAGACGCTATTCCATCTTATTATATTTGCTCAAGCCTGCAATCTCTTAGTCTAATGCTTATTGCAGTTGTAATTTTATTTATTGACAAATCAATGTATTAGAACCAAATCTGGTCCCTTTGTTTAGGGTCATCTTGCATACAATGGAATTTTTGTAAGCGGCCATTCAAGTCGTTATATGCATATGTCAGAAAAGTTTTATCAAGAAAATTTCTACTTTATGATCTTAAAGAAAAAAGAAACAAGAAAAGTGATTTGGATTTTATGGACTCTTAGCTTCCTCTTTTTATTTTTATATTTTTGGCAAAGTACCTATTTTAATTACCAAGTGAAGAATTAAAAAGCAAAAGTAGATAACAAAAAAGCTAGCAGCAACTTGGACAGAAGGCCCCAGGGTTGCTATACCACCGCACTATATAGCTACTAGCAAATTCGTTGCACAGCTCCTATACTTACAGCCAAAATCAATTCTCGTGGATGGGCCTTATGTCTTGAGTGCGTGGGTATAGTGGTACGATCCAAAATCTACTATAGATTATAATGATGATGCCTAACGTCGTCTTTAGGCAAGTCAATGGTGAACTATCATGTTAATTATTCATTTTATTACTTTCAAAAGTATAAATTTTACTAGTTTCTCGCTATATGTGTTGCACGTTCGGTTGCACATATATCCCAAGTCATTTAGTAGACGACAACAATCAATTGCCCATATACTAATACTAAAAAAAGATTAAATGTTTTAACATTTTTTTTGTTGTTGTAATTTTTGTCTATTCTGTTGTTGTTTTGCTTTATTTGATCTGCACATATTGTAACTTTTATCTTCCCATTATTGTGCCTTTCTTCACAAAAAATGCACACTTCATTTGTGTCTTATACTATATCATTTTAATAAATTAGAAAATAAACTTCAAGCAAAATGGTTAGTCATGATAGACCTTCAAAGAGTATCGACCAACTCAAGAAATGTAAGTGATGTTTTCCCACAATATCAGGAGGAAAAGTAACAGAGTAATCAGAAAAATGTTGAGCCATAAAGGAAATGTGGTATGACGGACAATGGAGAATGACTTAGTAGAAGAATTTGACAAATATTGCTAAATTGGAATGCTATTGTACTCATAGCATAAAATCTCCACCTTTTAGGACATTTATCTCAAGTGTAACATTAATACGACAACAAGCAGAGTCACTATGATCGATATGCTCCTTGATATATATATATATATATCAAGGAGCATGTTTGATAAAGTAAATATCTTATTAACGTAACAAAACACTACATAGTCGATTATACAAGGTACCTAATCTCTTTTACTGATTCCTACAGTGTATCCTTATAAATTATCTGGATTGGGCCAGACACACCCCGAAGGATATAGACATCACCAGGGACGGCGGCAGGGGCGCAAGGGTGTTCACCCGAATACTCTTCGCCGAAACATTACACTGTATATATAATAAAAAATTTATTTTTTATCTCTATATATTAAGTTTTGAACACCCTTAACACAAGGCAAATGTTTGGCTCAGTGGTTAAGGGTGTTCAAAATATGCAAAAGATTGTAGGGTTCGATTTCGTTGAGCTGCAATCCAATATTTTTTGAACACCCTTATTATATATCCTGCCTCCGCCACTAGACATCACGTGGCCTCTATACTATTCAATATTGGAACGTAAAATAGTACCCTGACCGAATAATTTAATTCTGAGGAAAAACTAAAAAGGGAAATTTGTGTTTGTGAATTATGGAAATATTAGCACACTACTGACATCTAGTAATCCCTAAGCTATTTTAGCGTCTAGTTAGAAGTTTCTTTTTTTGAAATTACAAAGATTTATTAGCATTTTTAGGAGATCCAACAGTGACTATAATTCAAGTTTTGAGTAAATTGATCAAATAAGAGTGATAAGTAAAAAAGAAAAAACGTCCATGAACAAAGGCAATCTTAAAAGGTTTTATATGAACGATGTGATCGATCACCTTAAGCATAAGGCGCAAGTAAACAAGTACTTTAGTAATATATGGAGAAAAATTCAAAGGGATTAGTTAATGCATGCATCCGGACACCAGCATCAGATTCATTACACATCAAGTTTTCTTTTCTTTAGTAATAGGGTAAATATAACAAATGGTTATATAATTATGACTTTTATTTATATCAAAGTCATATAACTTTGTTTTATCATACGAAAATCATAAATGTTTTTTTACCAAAGATATATAACTTTATTATCTCACACAAATATCATAAAACTTTCATTAACTCTCGCAAAATCATTTTGACCGAAAAATATAATTTTTTGGCATTATTTCTTATTCTAGATGTTTTACAGATCTCGTAGTATATATATATATATATATATATATATATATATATATATATATATATATATATATATATATATATATATATATATCGAATGCATTTGATTTTAGACGACCGAACAATTTTATATTTTTTCCTTGAAATAGGTATGAGCCAGTCCAACCTAACCTAATACCCATACATATAAATTAAAATAACACTAAAAGTGAAAGTCTTCCCCGGTAAAAAAGTTTAGTTTGGAATGCACGAGATTCTCACAAAAAAATAAGCATAACTAGAGAGTGTTTAAAACAAAAATTCTATCAATTTGAATGGAAATCTTGAAAAAAAGAAAGATCAAAGTATCGTATTTTGGAATAGTCACTTTTAATATTAGTTTAATTTATATATGTGGCTATTGGGTCGGGTGGATTAGGTTGGATTGGCTCGTTACTATTTTAATTAGATTATTATTTATAAACTAAACATAAAAAAACTGTGGAATAAGAAAATACTGTTTATATATTTGACTTTTGTGTAGGAACTCCTGGATTGGCGAAATTAATTAGCAATGATCAAGGAACATATGAAACATATGGATTGGATTACAAGATTGAAAGAATATAGGCACTATTAAATGAAGAAGAAATCAATCGTGAAGATAGTGACAGAATCAAGGGACGCGATTAAAGGAAGAAGAAATCATAGAAGATACAAATGAGATCAATTATAGCTAAACCCAAGGAATCAGCTAAATCAAGATCTCGCTGAATATTCAATCAAATGTCTAAATATAGAGGATCAAGATTCTGAGTTCAATAGAGCCGTTACCTCACAACTTTATTCTTGGAAAGAATCAATCTCTTTCCAAGGATCAAATCTCTTGGGTTGACAAATCTTTCGAGAATTCAAGCTTCTCTCTCAAAGTATTTAAACCTGTAATCACACCTTAGCTAACCATACTTTGATTGAATCAAACACTCTCTCTTTGTTCTACTGCACACAAACATCGTAGCTCTCTAAGACATGTTGTGTAACAAGTTAGAGAAGAAAGAGAGAACAACGTTGGTGAGGCATTGTAACAAAGGAGACGAGTGATATAAGAACTGAGCTATTACGTCATTTCTATTGTAGTCGAAGAAACTCAGTCACTAAAGATAACTCCCTTGCAACCCAATGGGACTGGACTAAGATTCACATTGAATCCCAAGTAGTATTGAAACACTGGCGTCTTTAATTCCTATATTTACTTTCAACATCTTATATTCTATTATTACAACTGTTAGTTTGTAGTTAAAGCAATGTAGAAGAAAGGAGGAGAAATCAGAAATTCGTATGAAAAATTGGAGAGAATGGACTGTAATTTATAGCCCCAACCTGTTGAGTTTAATTGAAGAGTTATAACTCTTCAGAGGTCAGTTACGTAAAATGGCCATAGCATAAATGGCCATTTATGCAAATTAAAACGAGCTAAGGAAACATTTTCCGTTATAAAAAAACTAAGGGGCAGAGTCAATGAAACAGATAATTTGGATTATTAATTTTTTGTTAAAAAAATGGATAATATTACATTAATATTTACTACTAAAAAATAAATTTGGTTAAAAAAAATTAATTAGACAATCGATCATTTTGATCAAATCCTAATCCGAAGCTGAAGCCGAGCCGAGCGAGCGACGATGGCGATGATGCAAGTGTTGCCTTCTTCGTAACTCTTTTAGAGTTACAAGAAGAGCAATTGTATATATCCATATCAAAAATCTTTTCCTCTTCTAATATGGGACAATGGCCCTTTGTCAAGGAATCTCAAATTAAACTCAAATATTTTATTTTTCTTCCATTTCCCATTTACGCTCTTTTAAGCTACATTAAACTTAAAAATCGATAATATAAAAATGCATGAACATGATTGAGTATGGCATATCAATGGAAATTGTGAGATTACAGCAAGAAACGACCACTAAGGGTCCTAACAATACCAACATAAAGTCTAAACATGATATTTAGCATGATTTACTGCTCAATTACTTTATCACATGATGAAAACGTGGATATCAGCAGGGTATAGTCGCTAAACGATGCCATGAAATCATCCGGTTCACAATTCTCACGGTGTACGCTTGCACGCCCATCACTTGGCATGTGCGTTACCTCAATACAAATCACATAATCAAGTTTGAAAGTGTTACTTACCCTAAATCGAGCAAATCCTACTCCAAAATGCCATTTCCGTTCAAATCGGCCTCCGAACGCCCCGAATCTAGCCACAAGTAATACAATACAATCAATATAGGATGAAGGGATCAATTCCATAACCAAACTACCAAATTCGAGTCGATTGCGAAATCGACTCAAACCCGACCCCCGGGCCGACATCTCAAAATCCTACAAAAGTCACAAAACCTAAAAGCTCATTCATTCATGAGTCTAACCAAACTACATTCATCAAAATATGACATCATTTTCCACTCTAAATCCAAAAAATCCACTCTCCAATTCTCAAGCCCTAAACCCCCAAATTTCTCGCTCAAATCCTTCATTAGGTGATGAAAAAAGCCATAGATTCACAAACTTTAGACCAATCTGGGATAGAATCTCTTACCCCAATGTTCTCCTTGAAAATCATCGAAAAATTGCTTCTCTCTCGAGCTTCTCATGTCCAAAATCGAAAATGTCCAATAATGGAGCTAGTATTTTTCTGCCCAGGAATACCGTACATGCGGACCCTTTAACACTTCTACGAAGCCACACCTGCGAAAGATCCACCTCGGGTGTGTATTTCACTTAAAATCCAAGACTCCACTTATGCCGCATCTCGCCTACTGCAAGTGCGGAAATCCATCGTACTTGCAATGTTGTTTTGCACATGCGCCCAACTGCTTGCATCTGCAACTCTCAAGTGCCGAAAAATCATTGCACTAGCGGATCCTGCCCAACAACTTCTTGGCCACATCTACGGGCACCCCCTTTACTTCTGCGGACATGCACCTGAGGTTTCCCACTCCGCATATGCAATTACACCATAAACAATAGCACTTCAGTTGCATTTCCTCAATTCAAATCAAGTCGTCGACCACCCGAAATTGACCCGAGATCCTCGGGACCACAACTAAATATACCAACAGGTCCAATAGCCCGATTTAAACTTAGTCAGACCTTCGAATCACTCAAAATAATAGCAAAACACCAAATTACACTCGGATTCAAGCCTAAAGAACTTCTAAAATTCTAAATTCCACAACAACGTCATAACCAATCAAACCACGCCCGGTTGACCATAAATTATGCACACCCGTCAAAAATGACACCAGAACCTACTCCAACCTTTGAAAATCTAATCCAACACCGATATCAAAATTTTCATTGCCGCCCAAAATCTTCAAAATTCTAACTTTCGCCAATTCAAACCTAATTCTACTATAGACCTCCAGACCACATTCCAGACATGCTCATAAGTCCAAAGTCACCTAATGGAGCTAATGGAACTATCAAAATTCATGTTTACACATAAGTCAAAATCTGGTCAACCTTTCCAACATAAATTTTCAATTAAGAGACTATGTATCCCTATTCACTCCGAAATCACTCTGGACCCGAACCAATTAATCATAATATAGTTGTAGAACACAAAAGAAATAGAAAATGGGAGATCAGAGCTATAAATCTCAAAATGAGTGGCCGGATTGTTAGATCGAGTCGTGAATTGACTTCCTGAAGGAGTGAGAATTTAGTGGTTGTGCATGTTTTTTTACAGCCAAATTGAAGAAGCTTATGCGCTGAACTAGGACCAAGGATGCATGTAACAACCCCTAGAAAGAAACAGGAAAGAAACAGGGCATGATAATGAAGAATAAAAGGGAGGAATCCCAATTTTCGCTATTCACTTCATTAATTTCTTTTCATACGCGTTGGTCATGCTCAAAATTGACAATAACAACAGTAACATATCAATGTAATTTTACTAATGAGATAGCAAAATTATTTTCGACACACCCTCAGCTCAAAATTGAATAAAAATAATTTATTTGTCTTTTTATAAGATATTATTGTATGAGTCCATTGCACTGAATTAATTTCAATTCCCCATGAGCATATGTATAGATTCCTTTGGAAATTCCCATAAATGAAGAATGAATAAAAAAGGAACAGAAAAATGTAAAAAAGATAAGACTTTCATTACCAAGGTTCACAAAAAATACATTATTATATTATAAGATTACCATGGATGACAAATATCATTAAGGTATTATTAAGATTAAAAAAGGAAAGAGAAAAGGTGACTAGCAAGGATAATTGCAAGCACAAAAAGGACCCTCAACGCCAATATTTTCAATGCATTGGGCACCAGCTTGGGGTCCAAATTTCTGCTTGCAAAATGGTAAACATTTTGGTTCAACTTTGCCTTGATCACATAAAATTTCTGTATGTATTTGAAAGCAGGTCTTTGCCGCCTTTGTTGATGGGATCATTGTTCCAACTGCATCCAACAAAAAAGAAAAATGAAATATAATTGTTCAACTACAAAAAAAAATTTCTTTACTCTTAGTCAAAAGGTAATATGTACATGATATTAGCACATAAATATCTAGTATCTGAATAGTAGAAAAAAAGAGAAAAGAATGTATGTGTTGTTAAATACCAAGAAAAAGAGCAGCAACAAGAAGGATGAATGTCAAAAGCTTAGCCATTTTTGTTCTGTTCCTAGAAATATAGTTAACGAGTCTCCAATAGATCTTGTTTTTATTCTATAATTTACTCACTTTTGATAATCAAAGTAACCAAGAGTATCCTTTTATAGCTTGTAAAACAGCTTCTGGATGTGTAAAAATGAATTTCTTGTGATTGAATTTTTAAAATTAGAAATAGGTAATTAAATTCTAAAACTTAATTTGTTACCATTCTAGAAATTTAAATTTGTAATTAGATCCTGAAAGTTAATTTGTTACCATTCCGGACATCAGAAATATATAATTTGGATTCCAAAAGTTAAATTGTTACCATGGGAAAAATTTTGAAATTTGAAATGTATAATTAGATTCTAAAAATTAATTTGTTACCATATGTGACTATCGTTTCACATTCAAAATGTATATGGTCTTAATTAGATTTTGCAAAGTTCTAACCACTTACTATAAAGTACATATACTCATGGATAAGTGCCACTACTTACAAATATGAATGGATTAATAAGATGGAAAAATAATACAAATTCTCAGTTCATAAACAATTTCAATCAAAATTAGCCCAAAACAAAATATCTACCCAAAATAACCCAAAAATTAGTTATATCAAACAAATCAATTAATGTCAGTTTTTAAAGCATCTATTATTTTTTTATTACATACTTATTTAAACGATATAGTTAACATGTCTTCGAACACAACTAATTATTAACACAAATATATTTTACTAAAACATTAGATCGAAACACAAAGGTAGTACAAATTTTTGGGACACATGACTTGAGCACCACTGCAATATTCTAAATATTTTAATTTAAAATTTAGAGAATCAATCTCCTTGATTCGATTTAGAAATCAACATTGATAGAAATTAAGGGTCTATCAGACAATAGAGAGAACAAAATTCTCTATTAGTTATCACAGTAAACAAGAAGTAAGTAATGAACACATGATATTTACGTAAAAAATTTCTTGCTCAAGGGATTAAATATCACGACGTACCCCCACTTGGATATTACCTCCACTAAACTAAGCAAATTTGATATTACAATTTATTGCAATCTATGAATTAAACTATTAATCCCTCACCACTTGTAATAACTCTATTGTATATCCTTTGCAATAACTTTATTACAAAGCAACACTCTTGACTGACTCTAGTCAAACAACCAAAACAATAATGGTTAAATGATGTCCTACAGAATACTTCTAGAAAAACCGTGTAGGTTCACAAGTAAAGAACAAAAGACAAAGACTCAACAAACATAAGCTCGGATTTGGTCTTTCGTTTGTAGCAGCTTTATTCTTGAGTGCATCTAGAGGAAATAGTGGTGGTTGACACTTGAGATGATAGTTTTTTCAGATTATCAAGTGTCAGTTCAAACCTTGTATAATGTCTTTATAGATGAGAGAGTGTATGTAAAGAGATATAGACATTACATCTTTTGGTTTGGACTTTAGCAACAATGGTTGTGTCGCCGCTGCCTGTCGTACAGTGAGATGACTTCTACAGCTATAGGGTTAATGTATGACAACTAGGGAACTAATCCTCCATTTCCTTATATATATATGCATATCTGGTTTCTCGATGAAGTTTGACCAGACCACAAGGCCTTGTCTTCACGAGAGGCGCCATCACGATCGGGTTGGGTTTAGGGTCGTGACATTGTTAAACCATCAAAACAAAAAGGCACATAACTTATTAATTTTTCCCTTTTTTTATGAAGACAAACTTAGAATTAAAGTTACCCCTGAGAACAGATCTCCATATGATTCCCCTTCCAGATTAATTAGTTTTACTCCCCTTGAGAACCTATTCTCCTTCTTCAATCATTTCTCTCAAGTGTCTAGTCTACAGGCAAACCTTCACAAAAGTTCAATCTATTTTGGAGGGGTTCATCAGAACACTAGAATGGAGATGATCCAGAAGCTGGGCTATACAATTGGAGAACTACCTTTTAAATACCTTGGCATTCCTCTTGCTACTAAAAAGTTGTCTTTGATGCAATGGCAGCCTCTAATAGATAAGATAGTTGCAAAGATCTCATCTTGGACATCTAAGAAGCTATCTTATGCTGGGAGAGTGCAATTAGTATAAACTGTGCTGTTTGAAATTCAATCATACTGGTCACAGCTATTTATTCTGCCAATGAAGGTCATGAAGCTAATAGAGTCATACTGCAGGAGTTACATATGGTCTGGGATTAACACCATTACAAAGAAATCTCTGGTGGCTTGGGATAGGATGTGTACACCTAGATCAAGAGGAGGATATGGCTTGATAAATCTGCCAGTATGGAACAAGGCTGCAGTGGCAAAGCTATGCTGGGATGTAGCAAACAAGACTGACAGACTATGGATAAGATGGATTCATGCATACTATATCAAAGACAAGCAGATAGAAGATATTACAATACCACAACAAGCAAGCTGGATGGTGAGACAAATTCTAGATGCTAGAACAATTCTCCAACAGATGCAACACAAGCAGCAAAGCAAGAAGAGTATGATTAGTCAGATATATTATCAGTTACTGGGAGATGGTCCAAGAGTAGCATGGAAGGGTATGATGTTTAAGAACAAAGCAAGACCAAAAGTTGTTTTCACAATGTGGCTACAAGTACAAGGTAAGCTACTGACTACTGATAGATTGATCAGATGGGGGGTAAATGTGGATCCAAAATGTGTGCTATGCCATATAACTGATGAAACTAGAGATCATCTGTATGTACATTGTCTTTTTACTAAAGCAGTATGGTCTGGAGTGCTGATATGGATGCAAAGACAGGAATCAGCTGGAGATAACTGGGAACAACATCAAGATTGGATAACAAAAAGAGCTGCTGGAAGATCAGTTACTGCACAGTTATACAGAATGGTATATGCTGAGATAGTACATGGAGTCTGGATTGAAAGAAATATGAGAATATTTCAACAAAAGAGTAGAAGTGCTGATAGTTTAGCAAGAGAAATAGCTTATATTTGTAATGTAAGAGCTACAAAAGAGATTAGTAGTCTAGTTCAATTTTTCTACTTTTATTAGACATAATAGATAGTAGTTGGAGTATGTTTCTTGTCTATTGGTTTCTTTAATAGGAATAGCTGCTGAGTTTATAAAGCAGGCTATGTTTTGTAAAGAACATTGGTGATTAATAAAAATTTAATTACCTAAAAAAAAAGTCACTTTTGAAGCATAATTTGAAACGACCTCATCGCAAGCTGGCCCCTTTTGTTTAAAATTTAAATATACAAGTCTAATAAAAATAAAGTGGTTCGAAGTTTAATTAAAGCATGTAGATCAACATGCTAAAAAATCAGATATTTTGCCATTTACAATAGTTTAAGCGACCGTGCTAGAACCACGGGATTCGGGAATGCCTAACACCTTCCCTCGGATCAACCGAATTCCTTACATAGAATTTCTGGTTCGCAGACTTCATTTGGAAAGTCAAAATTTCCTCGATTCAGGATTTAAATAAATCAGTGACTTGGGACACCATAATTTATTCCAAGTGGCGACTCTAAAATAATAAATAATCCAGTTTCGAAAATTATCATTTAAATTGGAAAAACTCCCATGCCCATTTTTACCCTTCAGGGTGAAAATTTTACGGCCAAACATTAATTTAGGAAAAAGTGAAAAAATTCTTATGTCCAAAAGGGCTCTTGTACCCCGCCATAGCGTTTTTTCCTTTTTCCTTTTTCGGTAGGCAATCCTAATTTGCCATATGGAACACCTACCGTCAATAATCTAGAACAATGGGTGTGTTTGGTACGAAGGAAAACATTTTCTGGAAAATGTTTTCCAATTTTCCATGTTTGGTTGGCTTAAATGTTTTGGAAAATATTTTCCTTATCAATTCATTTTCCTCTAATTGGAGGAAAATGTTTTCCTTATCAAAAGAAGGGAAAACATTTTCCAAAGCTCCTTCTCAACCATTCTCACCCTCACCAACCCACCTCACCCCCTCTCCAAAAAACAGTTTTTTTTAGAAAAATTTCAGTTTTCCGTTACCATCCACCCTACTACCCCTCCACCCCACCCCGCAAAAAATTAAAATTATAAATTAACAGAAGAATGTTTGGCCGCTTTCTCCTCAACTTCAGTCATACCTTTTCGAGAACAAAGAGATTTGGCATCAAGCAATTCTATTATGTTTTCTCTTTCTTTTTTATTTTCATTTTTTTTCTATGTAACGAATTATTACTTTTGAATGAGGGAAGATTGTTAATTTCGAATCAATAAATAAAATAGTACTAATTAAAAGTGAGTATATTGAATTGAAAACTATATTAATCCATTAGAAAGCTTAGAAGCATTAAATTCGAAATTTGAAATTTGCAAAATAATTTTTTGTATGGATTTTGCAAATGATTAGGAATATCATTTGGAGTTATATCTCAATTTTGAGACAATTTGGTGAAGATTTAAAGTGGTTGTGCTTGAAATTACTGATTCAAACTCGAAAAAGAAGACATCAACAAATTATATATATTTTGTATGTCGAATGTAGAAATTGTATACAAAATACAAAAAATATGCATTTAAATTAATAGATAAATTATAAAATTTTCAACGGATGTGCATATATTTTGTAAAAAGATTTAGTGACAGTCTATTATGAAAATTTAGACCAAACCTGGTAAACAAGTTTAAAATTTTGTATATATATGAAAAAAATCTCAGAAATAAAACTCAAAATATATCACAAGCCCCTTAGCCAGACTCGAGTCTAACATTTACTTATTATAAAATATTAGACTGTATCTTAATTAATAACCTATAAACTTTTAGACCATTGTCTAAAGTTTTCTTATAGAATTTTTAATTTTCTCAAAAAGGATTTTTAGATTGTGGTCTAAAAGGTCTATCAATTGCAAAAGAAATTTTAAAAAAAAAATCATTTAGTTGACAACTTATACAAAAGGGATAACTGGCGAGAATTTTACTATAGGTATGTGCATATTATAGTAACTTAGTAAGTTTACATTATAGTAACTTGTTAGATAGGAGAAAAAAAAAAGTAAGTGGTTGGAACTATTTAAATTTGCAATATCTAAATAAGACAATATACAGTTGAAAATAAATGATACCCCAACTATGATAACAAATCTTTCAAATCTGATTATATATTTCAAAATCAATTATCTAATCATAATTAGAGTTTGACTTGATTCACTCTTTAGATACTCTACACACTATAAAAGCACACTCTTGGTTACCTTGATTATCCAAAGTAAGCAGAGAAAAACGAAAAAAAAAACAATCTAAGACTACATATAGAGTGCATTTCTAAAAGGAGAATGGCAAAACTTTTGACTTGTGTCCTTCTCATTGCTGTTATGTTTCTTGGTAATCAATAACATACTGTCCCTTCTCTTTTTTGTATTTCAATACTTGCTATTCTCATGTATATTACCTAATGTTAGTATGTAATTTTTTTAATTTTTTTTGCCCATTTTGTGTTTTATTCTCAGTTGGAACAACGATCCCATCAACAAAGGCGGCAAACACTTGCTATCAGATACATACAGAAATATTGTGCGATCAAGGCAAAGTTGAACCAAAATGCTTGCCATTTTGCAGGCAGAAATTTGGACCCCAAGCTGGTGCCCAATGCATTGAAAATATTGGCGTTGAGGGTCCTTTTTGTGCTTGCAATTATCCTTGCTAGTCACCTTTTCTCTTTCTTTTTTTAATAAATTTTAATAATTTCTACTATATGATATCTCATATTATTATGTATTATTTGTGCTCCTGGAGCCTTTGTAATGAAAAGTCTCTCTTTATTTAAATTTTGCTGTTTATTTTTCTTCAATAACCAAATCTATTCACAACAATTGGCCACAATAACCAAATACTAACAGAAATTTGTTTTTCATTAGCTAAAGTCTTATTCCAACACCTTCATATACTGCCCACGGCAATCGAAACACGCGACATACCGAACCCATCTCTCCGGTCAACCATTCATAAATCCATTTCCCTTTTGACGGATATCACAATAGATTTTGGAGCCACACCTCGATATTACCTTTCTAACCAGCTGAAATCACATATGCTCGCACTCATTAATGACTCCAACAATCATTTCGATTATAACAGACCACGCTGGTAATACGACACCTCAACATCGGCCTAAGCCACGACGTGCACAACACAGACTCCAATAAGGAACGATCTAAACACACTCAAACCATGACAACTCACTCAAAGGAATTAGCTGTAATTCAATTCCTCTGTATCATCACAACACCGAACTGAAATCCCGTCTTACATCATAGAAATAGAGTACCTGAATCCTCCTCAAAAGGTCATAACATCACGCTGCTTTGCCACAACTCATGATTCTATCTAAACACTACTACCCCTGAGGCACTTCAAGTCACCATGCTCAAAACAGAAAGACACGCACAAATTGAGGTCTGAAACCAAGCAATCCATCACACCCACGGTAAAGCAAGTAATATACACGATTCAATCCTGAAAGGACACAACCAATGCGCTATTTGCCGAGCAACACCCAATACGGACTTTCCTTAGAAACCAGGAAGCAAGGCATACAAAGTAACACATGGAAAACTATTAACTTCACACTGTTGCGGCGTGCAATATGATCCAGATAACATACCCGTGGTAGCGTGCCACCCACTCCAAATACCATACTTGTGGCAGCGTGCCACCCTATCCACACACATATACCTCACAAAAAGGAAATGCACATCGAGTCAAATTTGCTCATTACAATAACTTATATAGTCCTATGCTCGGCCACACGAAACGCATCCGAAAAGTCCCCTAAATAGGAACTGAATCAATGGTGGAAACCTCTGCACTGGCTTCCGCCACGACGGCCCAATTAACAAAGCAATACCTGCCGGTTATCCACTAGTCCTTAGGATACAAAACTACACTATTAGAATATAATTCGATGCACTTTGCCACACAACCTTATCATAACCCAAATTTAACATATCAAGCAAGGAAAGGTCCACTAGGACTTCCAATTTCCAATAACCGCTAAACGGTGTTGATACACACGATATACAACCACTGGAATAGTCGGATCACGAGAACTTCTAGTCTCTAACACATCTATAACACATGAATCACTACATAACATACATCAAGCATCCATTCATACCACGAAAGTCATTCAAAAATTTCCCTATGCCATCAACAACTCAATCATTACAGTCGATTCAACAAGAGAATATCGCAATACCACCGGATATTATCAGCTTACATTACCTTGCCCTCTTTTTGAACATATACCCGGCCAAATCACTAGAATAGCAACACCCTTTTTCCTTAATCACCCGAAAGATCGATTCTTAAATTATCTGCAGCTACCCGCGCTGCTCCATAATTCTAATGACTTACCATTATATTATGAACTGAACCAAAACCTTGAACACGCCAATATCAATTTTTCCATAACACATCGCATATACTATACCACACTAAGATACATGGAAATTTCTATCCCTCTCCTACACCGCAAACATCGACGGACTCAACTAGACAAGGACCTTCATGATCCCATATAGAAGAAAAAATCATTACACATTCTATGCTTCGCATACCAACAGGAAATATACTCATTTTCAAACCACGGTAAAACACATCACAAACTCTTTCTCCCGATTCCATTGCACAAACTAAACTGCCAGGACTGCACGTGCTAACTGCCAGCACTCAAGATCTTGCTGTACAATACCTGTAAGACTCATTACCTCGAGCACATACCAAGAATTAATTATATCCTTATCATACCATTTCGGTTTATTATCAAGCTATCTTATTTATTCCAATGTCATTTCTGATCCATCTTTAATTTAATATTCTCATTTACTGTAGCACCACAATACCTCAACTCAGAGTACCATACAAGACTCGTACATAAGACCACGCGGTTTAAGACCCGTAGGCCGCTGAATACACTCTCAAATATTTCCCCGAAGTAACTTTCTGCGATTCCGAATTCGTTATCATTACCTTCCAATACAGATACTTAGACTCCCATAATTAACATAACATACCATAAGTCTTGATCACTTCTAACAAAACCACAGTCTCTAGCCATATACACATTCTTAAGACACCTGATTGTTACATGCAAAATCTTGAACACCGCAAGACCATTCTCGGGAGTCATTTACCCTTATTCAGTTGTAATTCAACTGTCTTATAGAACAAAACCACTCGTGCCTTATTAGAACTCTGACACCGCAGAACATGATTTCATACATATACAAACAACCATCTTTCTGCTCTATGCACTGAGCATTCTTAAATAACAACAACTCAAAACATCCTAATATTTCTTCACATCCACGATGCACCATACAACCTTTGTCAAAAAATTTCTTCACACTCGCCATTCTCGGATCAATTTTCCGCGACCAGAACTGATTCACCAATATACTTGAGACAGAACCAACATAACACACAACAGTGCAATCAGCTAATCAATATCAACCTCCCCAACTTGACTCGAAGCCATATACAAGACACTCTTAACAACTCCTAGCACTTTTACTCTAATGATGCCACAATGATATAGTGAGAGTTCTTGAGTGTTGGTAGTTGTGTAACTCGATATGGATACAAGGAATCAGTCCTGGCAGTTGTGAGCACGTGATTTTTGCACCGGGCAATTAATTCCAAAATTAAAATAAATATGTTTTTGAGTGCAATTACTTGCTTTGTTTGAAATTAGCTATACTTTGTGTGTTTGAATAAGTAGAAATTAGAAAAATAAAAAAAAAATAGGCTAGGTAATTAATTTGTTTAATTTGATTAGTTTTAAGAAGAAAATTAGCAAAAATAGTGTTAAGTAGCGGAAATTAAGGAAAAATAGTAGAAAATTGCCAAAAAATACTAAATAATTAGAGTAAGTAGGAAATTAGGTTTTATAATTTTCCATAAAAGAAAAAGAAAAAAAAGTATAAAAGAAAATACATAAAAATCATTAAAATCAGAAAAATACAAAAATAGCTTGTGTATAATGAGATTGGGCCAATTGAAGTGAATTGAAAGGCCCAGACGTATTGGCCCAAAGGGATCCGGTCCAATGTTTAAGCTGAGGTGATCTCAGCCGTTCACTTCCTCAAAATCAACGGCTGAGAATATTAGATGAATTATAAGGGGATGGGTTAATGTGTGAGATTAGATCTCAGCCGTCCATCAGGCCAAATCCAACGGCCAGGAAATAATCTGGAATTAGTTTAGTTGTGGCAAAGCTCCACCGTTGATCATCACTGATCTAACGGTTGAGATCACCTTAGGTTGTCCGAGTATATAAGGCTTGTGTCTCGTTTGAGACAAGCCATTACATACACTCGTGAACCTAGCCGCCCTCGAAGCCTCTTCTTCTCCCTTCTTCGTCTTCAGTCTCCAACAAGAAACCCTAGCCGTCCATGGCGGCCACCACTCTCCACGGTGGTCGCCGGCTACACCCCACACCCCAGAACCTTCATATTCATCTTCTTCACCTCAAATAACGCCAGAAACCCTAAAACAAACCCTTTTCTCTAAACTCCGGTCACCGGAATCTTCGCCGGTGATCACTAAACAACGAGAACCGTCCCCAAACCAACGACAATCGCTTCCTCTTCACCTGATCTATCCAACTGTACCACCCATACCCCTCGAATATCCCTTGAACTCTTCGAATATCCAAAATAAGGTCGCCGGAAACCCAACTCCGGCGACTCCAAAACTCAAACCTTCTCAAGATTCAACCTTTCCCCTTCTTAACACCCCCTTTTAACCAGAAACCCTAAAAGGCTTCATCTTGAAGTCTAATGAAAAACCAGAAAAGAAGAACGAAAAAAAAAAGAACAAAGAAGAAGAAACAAAGGAAAAGGTCCGAGAGAAAAGAAGTCCGAGAGAGAGAATAAAAGAGGAAAAGGGGAAAGCTCGGGGGACAGGCCCCGCTAAGCTAAGTACCCCAATCCTTTTTCTGCTTCTTTGGTTTCTTTGTTTTTTGTTTTGCATGTTTTGTATTTCTTTGTTATTCTTTGTGTGTTTGGCATGTTTTTTTAGTTAGTCGCATGAACTAGGTTTTTTTTAGTCTCTGATAAGTTTCTGTCTGAGCTATGTTTTCTTGTCTTGCATGTTTCTTTCTGTCCTTTTCTATATCTCGTGCTTAGTTGTTTAGTCATTTGCTATATCCATCTCGTTTGTTTGCTTCTCTGTTTGGATTCCTTTTCTGATATCTTCCTCTTGTCTTCGTCTTTGTACTCTGTTAGTATTAGGCCTTTTCAATTTCATTGGTCTTTGACATCTCCTTTTCATGTTTAAGTTTTGACTCTAGTTTTCTTTGCTAGTTTTTAGTAGTTTGAATGATTTTTCTCTCCTGTTTCTTCGAGTGATTAGTTATAAGGTTCTTACCTGTTGTTTCTTCTTTTGTTTCACATCTTTTTGCCTGTGTCTCTGATGTTTAGTCATAAGGTTCCTTAACCTGTCCCTTTTGAGCCTGTTAGTGATAGGATTTTGTCTGTTATTTGTCTTGTTTTGATCTCATGGTTCTTTGCTCTAAGTTCAATAGATTTCATCTTTTCCTTGTCATTTTAACTGATTGATTTTTGATTCACTGCAAAAAGCATGACCTTTGATCTTTATCTTCTATTTAAAATCATTGATAATAAGCTCAAGTTACTGTGACCACTCTTGTTGCTTTGGGCTTTTATGATATATGATAGAATCAAGTTTCCTTTTCATCTTGTTTATCTTCATGGTTTCTTTTGTTTTGCTTGTTTCAAACCATGTTCTGTTTCTGTTGAGTCAAAAGAGTTACCTTGAATTCCCTTTCCTTTTTCATCTTGTAAATATTATAGTCTTTGATCTGTTTAGTCGTTATAGTCTAGCTTTCTCCTATTGTCATGCATGCTTAGTTCTAATATTAGCTTAACTTTATTCTCTTAAGTACCCTGATTGGTCTTTCCTGTTCCTTTTTCATTGTTTCTCCATGTTCTTCTGCTCTTCATCTTCATCTTATCTGTCATGCACTTGTATTAGATTTAGGTTGGTATTTGGGAAAAGTTTTAGATTAGTAGGTCTGGTTGATTACCATTCTTATGTTATTCTGTTAGACCTATTGTTCTCATATCTGATATAGGCCATGTTTCATTTCCTGTTGACTGTTATGAAATCTAGTCTTTACTATGTCTATGTTCATGAACTCTAAATGTGCTCTGGGTCATTCAGTGAACCTTTTAACATAAAGTGATTGTGACTAAGCCTGATTGATGTTAATTGACATTTTGCTACATGAATCTGAGTTATGTGAATTGATTAGTTGAGATTCAACATTATCAAACCCCTCTTCTGAGTTTTAATTGATTAATAAACAATATTTGGCTTCATGTGGTTATGTGTGCAATTATATGTTGAAATGACTAAAACTACAATAGTTCTATGTTAGTGTGAACACTGTTGAGTGCCTACCATACTTTAGGTGAATTGGTTATAGTTGTTAGTGCTAGGTTTCATAAAATGGCTAGTTTTTAAATAGGTTAAAACTGAAAATGAACAAATAGGTTATAAGTTAAATAATTGACCTAAGAGTGATCAACTTTGCAAAGGTTGATCAACTCTATAAGGTCCCAACACACCAATCCACCTTAAAAGGGGCTGGTTGTGCAAAAATGGCTAAGTCTGCAAATGCAGACTTGCCCAGGCTCTTTTTGAGCCCTAAACATTAAAAAGGCCAAACCTGCAAAGGTTTTGGGCCCAACTGTTCAGTAATGGGGTTTAATACCCAAGCCAAGTCTCAACTTGAGACTGGCTAGCATTTAAATAGTTAATTTCAATAATAAAGTAGGCTAGTCTTGCAATTAGTTTTAAATTGAAATAATTTGGTCTTAATTGACTGGAACTAGTTAAAATGGGTTAAAATTGAAATAGTTTCCTAAAGTAGATCAGGCCAGCCCTTAAATACCAATGCAAGGGCTGACTATTAGTTAAATAAGTCCCAAAGAAGTTGAAACTTGACCTAGGCAGGTCGGGTAAATCAGCAGTGCTATTAGGGGCACAATTGGAACTTGAAATAGTATTCTAGCAAATAGTTTGAAATATATAGGGTAAGGGAGTGCAGGGATTTAAGGGTATAATGGTCTCCCTAAAAAGGGAAATCTGTAAAAATCCCAAACCCTTAGGGCTACATTGGTAAAAACCCATAAAAAGGAATCTTTAGAACCTTCCAGCACATGCTGGAAGGGTTTCTGCTAACTGAAATGGGGACTTTAGTGTATATTTCATAAATTTTAGAGGGGAGAAGTGGAATTAATCCCATAACTTTCTCCCCAAGTTTCAGCCCTTGGCCTAGCTATAAATACACCTTCAAAAAGAGCTAAAAGGGGGTTCCAACATTGAGTAATTCTGAATTCACTCTCTACTAGTTTTATATCATAAAATTTCAGAGTTAAAATAGTAATAGAACAGTAGACTTCACGGTTTTGTTGAGCAAAAACTTGTTGGTTCTCTTCTGACTTTGAGGTTTTCTGCTCGAATCTGGGTCTGGAGTTCTGTCTTGATTCTACTGGTTTTCCTGTTTATTGATTGATGCTGGTTGTCTTGCTTATTTGGGATTCATCTTCACTGTTGCATTGCCTTTGAATCGATTGCTGATTACTTGCCTTCATCCCCTTAGAACTCATCGACTTTCTCTCTTTGGTTCAGGTACACCACCCTTTTCATTAAAGCTGTAATGCCGAGTTGCTGAAATAAAAATGAAGCTCCAGATTTGACTATGTGTTGTTGAGTAGTTATAGTTTGATTTTGTTTTCAATTTTTGATTTGTCCATTGTAGTATATAATAGCTGAAAAACAGAAACAGAAAGATATGTAATAGCGGTAGTATAGCAGTAGTAGTAAGTAGCGCCTCACTTAGTTAATTAGGTAAAACCTCTAAAACAAAGTCAAATGGCCATCACATGAGTCGATAACAATCATGATCACATAGTCAATCTATTTCATTGATCAGTCAGATTTGAATCAGTTAAGAGAAGAAACAATCGGATAAGGTAATAATTGGAGTGCAATTGGCTTGATAACATTGAATAAGCTTGGTTTGTGTTAATATCAGTATTTAATCATATCCATGAAGTAATAGATAAGAATAAGTTCAAAAGGAGAGGGTGTAGTTAGAAGAATGGGCAAATTATTTGCAATTAAGTGTGTGACACAATTTGAATTAAGTCGAATTAGAGTCAATAGTTGTATATACATATCCATAAGTCGCTTAGCATTAGGTGTTTTGGGTTATCATTAATAAGTTGGTTAAATTGTTTGAATACAGTCTCATAAAGTTGAATCATTTCTTCAGCCTTGTACAGTGATCCTACTCTTTTAATGAATAAAAGCAATTTGATTTCGATTCTTAATCCTGTTTGATTGCATTATTTCTGGTTCTTTGCATTTACTTTTCATTACCAATTGGTTTGGGCTCAATATGCAAATGAGTTTGAACCACAACGTGAAGCTAACTGGGCCGGCGAGCATAAATTCAAAAGCAACCTGGATCTCGAAGACTAGGACAGTCCACGCGTACGTTTAATGAAGAGAAGACCAGGCCCCATTAGGCCTGGAATACCTATTGATAAAAATACGAATAAGGAAAAAACAATATAGAAAACATAGTACACACTTCTTAGGATTGAACCTTAATTAATAATTGGGACGAGCCTCGCATAACGTTGAACAAGCGGGGCCCCCATTTAGTAATGGTTTAATACAATTAGATTCGGGAAGGCTAATAGCGAATTCCATAGCCTCTCCCAAAAGATTTTAAAAGCCGATAGACGTTATTTAGGGCACGATTCTAATATACTTTCTATTGAACGAGTGTGCACTTGGTGCGACTCAAATCCAAATCTCGGTAAAGCCGAAATACACCGAAAGTCATAGGCGTACTGGTTGCGGTATGACTCGAGGCGTGTTTTCGCGATGCCGCAAATTCTTTAAAATAATATATGTAAAAAGCATTATATGTTGTTAAAATCTATGATTAAGTCAAGCAAGAGTCAAGAACGACGATTGAGCGACCGTGCTAAAACCACGGAACCCGGGAATGCCTAACACCTTCTCCCGGGTTAACAAAGTTCCTTATCTGGATCTTTGCTTCGCAGACCTTTTTTTTAAGAGTCAAAATTCCTCGGATTCGAGATTAACCGGTGACTTGGGACACCATTATCATTCCCAAGTGGCGACTATGATTAATCTCAATAAAATCCCGAACCGATTGTCCTTTAATTGGAAAAACTCCTTCCCTTATGTTATTTTATCCGTTTCGGATATTTGAGCGTCGGGGTATACCCTACGAGCGTATTTATATGCTTAAGTTGGGGTAGTAAAAAGGGAGGTGTGACAGCTCCGGCGACTCTGCTGGGGACTCCAACCCCGAACTTCGGTTTCAGGGTTTAAGAACTCGAGCTCCTTAGAATTGCCGTTCGCGTTATTGTTTGACTTCATTATATGATTTGAACAACATGCTATGTGCTTTATCGCTTTGATATTGTGTGGATTGTATATAAAATTGTGCCGAAAACCTTTCTCTCTTCACCCCCGGGGATGTGCTTACTGGTTGAGACTCCCCTTTCTGTTAAAGTCACCTTAAATTAAGAAAAACAGAGGCCGGATAAGTTACAAAGCCGATTGACTCCGCGGGTCACCGGTACGTAGCCCCCTCCTCGATTCGAGTTGTCCGCTCGGGTACACGGTCTAGCACTCTATGAAACCGTAGGATTTTGAACATAGGTCTAGGACGATTATTTGCATCATATTTGACTTAGGGGACTCAACACAGGGGTTGGGTCCGTCTAGGACAGGTGACCCGATATTGGAAAAGACCGAGCATGTTATGTGTTGCATTTTTATTGTCCTTGATCGTTATGCGGACCGGCGGAAATCCCGAGGATAGAAAAATTGTTGAAAAAGAAAAAAAAAGAGAGAGAGGAAAATAAGATTTATAGGAAATAGGTATCCGAAAATTTGAAAATCTGAAAAAAAAGGTGGAACAATTTTTGTTGAAATAATTGGTCAAATAATCTGACCGAACTACGCAGGTTTGATTCTCGCCATTAGGTGGGATACGTAGGCAACCCTCATCGGGTCCAACCACCCCTTTTAAAAAATCAAAAAAAATGTGTGTGTTTTTGTCAATAAAATCAAAGTGATACCGTTTTTGAAAATAGCCGAATGTTCCGAAAGGACGCCGGAAGGCTGTTTTTGCAAAAATAGCCACTTTGAGTCATTTTTAATAATTTGCGGGCACAACCTTGAAATATTCCATGCGGAAATGTTGAAAGGCCGTAGCCTCAAAATCAAGTTTGGGTTCCCACCCCTTTTAAAAAAAATCAAAAAAATGTGTGTTTAGTTTTCAATAAATCAAGTCCGGGTTCATACCCCTTTTGCAAAAATAACCAAAAAATGTCAAATTTTTGATTTTGTTATAAATAAGTCGGGTGATGCTATTCTTGCTTAAACTAAGCCGAATGTCCCTCAAAAAGACGCCGGAAGGTCGTTTTTGCAAGAATAGCCACTTTGAGTCATTTGTAAATAATTTTTGGACACAGCCTTGAAATATTCCCTCGCGGAAATGTCGAAAGGCTGTATCCGCAAAAATTAAGTTTGAGTCATCGCTCAACTTTTCAAAAATATCCACTTTATCAAATAAGCCATTACATGGCCGGTTTTTGCTGAAATAGCCACATTTTTGCATTTTAACTTCCTCAGTCTTGTGTTGGCCTGTGTCGGTGCTGAACGATGCCCCATAGGTCCCAGGATGAGAAATTTTTGAATTCGTATTTTTCTTCCGTAAAATTTTGCAAAAATAGTCACTTTGTCTAAATAAGCCATTATATGGCCAATTTATGAAAAATAGTCTTGTATCGGTTTATGGTGATGCTGAACGATGCCCCATGAGCCACAGGATAAAAAAATTCAAGTTTATCTTTGTTAAATAAATTTTAAAAAATCAAATAAACATCTCTTTATTTCTTGCATTAATTTGCAAGAACTACGCTCGGTCTGATTCATGCGGGGTCATGATACGTAGGCAATCCACATAGGATTCGACCATTTCCATAACCAAAAAAAAATGAAAAAAAAACTACAAAAGAAAAAAAAGAGGAAAAATGAAAAAACCACAAAAAGGGAAAAAGAAAAGAAAATAGAAAAAAAAAAGAATGATCAATAAGCGTGATACTTTAATGCTGACATGCTGGCTTCGTTTTGTTGTGTCCATTTTCAGAAAGGTGGTTGGTTGTGGTTCCCAAGATAACTCTTCCCTATAATACAAGGTCAGAGGACAATGGCAGAGAATCTCAAGACTGAGTGGGTTGGTACCGGTACCCGACAACAGCTGGTTGAACGGAACCACATGTTAGTAGAAGAAGTCAAAATATTAAGACAACACGTGGCTGAAATGTATCGGGCATGGATGGATGGAAAAACACCACCCCCGCCACCACCTAGTTTCATGGACCCGGTCCTTACACTGAACCCGATGCCAAATATACCTGCCTACTGCAGCCTTTCTAGCCGCTCGAGTAGCTCAATTAATCGTCCCCCAGCTATGCTTTCCCAACACTACTCTCCCCGGGCACCCAAAATCGCACTTCACCTTCCAAGTACCCAGTTCCACAGAAAGCCTACCAACCCCCACAAACATACCGGAAACCCCCTGGGTCAGGTTTCAGGCCAAACAAGGCGTTTAGGGAGGAGAGGTTGCTGAAGCGAAAAAAGGCTTTCACCCGTATCGGAGAATCTTATGCGAGTCTGTTCGAAAGGTTGAATCATGTTGGCTTGATTAAGCCGCTCGCCGGATGTATTCCAAATCCTCTTGCAAGAAGCTTCGATCCTACTGCACGATGTGTATACCACTCCAATGCTCAGGGGCATGATGTTGAAAGATGTTGGAATTTGAAAGAGGAAATAGAAAGAATGATTCGTGCAGGAATGATTGCGGTCCAAGACACTGGCACCCTGAACATTACACAGAATCCTCTACCTGCAAGTGACATTGCGCATTTTGTGGGGA
>JASVEL010000677.1:0-75210 GCA_032618575.1 Nicotiana noctiflora
TACTGAACAGCTGGGCCCAAAACCTTTACAGGTTTGGCCACTTTGCCGTTCAGGGCTCAATATAGAGCCCGGGCTAGTCTGCATTTGCAGACATAGCCCCTTTGCACAACCAGCCACTGTTAAACAGTGAGCTGTGTGTTAGGGCTCACAGAATTGGTCAACCCTTTGCAGGGTTGACCATTCTTAGGCCAATTATTAAACCTATAGCCTAATTATGATCATTTTCAGTGTTTTATCCTATTTAAAAACTAACCATTTTTATGGAACCTTGTATTAGCAGCTATAACCAATCCCCTAAAGTTAATGAATGTAAATCATATGCTCATACTAACAAGAACTGCTGAGAACTCAATCATTTTCAACATGTATAGCCACATAATATCAAACAATGTGAATCAATCAATCAAAACTCAGAAAGGAACAATTGATAGGGTTGAATCTTAATTAATCAGTTCACATTACCCAATTTCATATGCCAATCAATGTCAAATTAGACTTAGTTACAAGCAGTTTATGTTATATAATACATTGAAAACTTCAAAACTCTAATGGTTCATGGCATAGGCACATAGAAGCATAGACTCCCATGAAACAATCAACATGACTCCAGAAACAATGGACTTCAACAGAATGGTAATCAGAATTCACTTTCAAGTATTGACCCTAAGATCATGCTAAGCAAACAGGACAGGTAAAGCATAGAATTATGAACTAATCCTAATCTTGTGTACACATGTGAAAAGTGAAAACTGAGAAACAAAAGAGATATGGAGAAGCAAAGAAGGTCATGCAAAAGTGACAAGGAATCAGAAACCAATGTTAAGACAAAAAGACACCTTAATTCCTATGCCAAACTAAACAGGTGTAATATATGTGAGAGATAAGGAACAAATTAAACCTAAAACTAATACAAATGCATGACAGATAACATAAAGGAAGGAAGAACATGGAAATGAAGAACAGGAAAATATGGAAAAACAGTGGAGAAGGAACCTAAATCTATCATGTGAGGATGACATGAAGAGAAACCGACCCGGATTGGCATACTTATTCAGCAAATACAAGCATATGAGAGGTGGCATGACATGAAACCTGACTTGCATTAATAATGAACACAAAATAAGACCACCAAAAGGTGAGAAAAGAAGTGAACCCCAGACTAAAGACAGGATCAGGGATGAATAAAGATTGCCAAGCTTTACTAAGACTAGACATGTGAAGATACAGAAAGAAAAACAATTGAGATATTGCAAGCCAACAAAAAGTAATCTAATACAAATCTGAGTGATAATGAAAGACAAACCATTGATCATAGTATCAGGATCCAAACATGTAAGTTGACAGAAGAGCTATTGAAAACTAACAAGATAAAAACCCTAACAGAATAGAAGAGAGAACATGATTTGCCAAGATGAAAGAACAACAAACTTAAACAAAAAGGCTCTGCAGTAGCCCTTAAACAGAGTAGGCATGAAGAGACATAACAAACATAAAAAGTCCCTAATCTAAACATACGAGTGATAAAATGAAAAGATATGAAATGAAGAAAAAGTAAAAATCAGACGAATGAACAAGATTTCCTCAAAATAAACCCTTATATTAAACATGCAGTCTAATAACACAAGAAATAACACACAAAGATTAACAAGATAAAGAAGAATAGGTCTTTTAAACAGAAAAACAAACAAATAAACTAAAACTCTTCAAAGATTAATAAAAATCCTAGTTCATGCGACTAACTGATCAAAGCATGCTAAACACACAGAAATAACAAGAAAATAGCAGGCAAAACAGATAAACAAAGCAAACAGAAGAGGGGAGGTACTTAGCTTGCGGGGCCGGTCCCCCGAGCTTCCTATTCCTTTCACTCCTCACCCTCTCTCGAACTCTCTGACTCCTTTTTATTCTTGCTTGTTTTCTTTTTTCTTTAATCGTTTCCGGATCTCTTTTTTCTTCGATTTTTCTCTGATTTTTCTTTTTTGGCCCAAAGGGAAAGCCTTTTTGTGGTTTTGAGTTGTAAGGGATGTTCAAGGGTGTGAAAGATGAGGCCTTTGGGTGGTTTTGATTTTGGGGTCACCGGAGTTAGGTTTCCGGTGACCTTATTTTGGATATTCGAAGCGTTCCGGTTAGATTCGAGGACAGCCAGTGGTATGGTTGGGTAGATCTAGTGGAGAGGAAGAGTTTGGCATTAGCTTCAGGTGGATCTGCATACTTTGGTGGTCACCGGTGTAACTCCGGTGACCGGGATTTATGAAGAAGGGTGATTTTATGGTTTTTCTCTGGAGTAAAGAAGAAGAGAAGAAGGAGATGAAGAGGGAAGGGATGTTGAGAGGCCGGCGACCACCGTGAAGGGTGGTGGCCGCCATGGCCGCCTAGGGTTTTCTGGGGTTGAAGACATGAAGAAGATGAGAGATACAGGGGCGGCCGTTTATTAGGGTTCGTGAAATGGGCGAGAATTTTCGGACAAAGGTATTATATAGCCATTGAATCCGAGATAATCTCAACCGTTCGTTTGATCAAGATCGACGGTTCACACGCGTGTTACTAAAACGGCGTCGTTCAGACGCTTATGAGACTAAAGTCAACAACCGTTAGATCAAATCACACAGACGGCTCAGATTGACTCCCAATTATTTAATTATACCAATAATTCACCTAATATTCTCGGCCGTTGGATATATCAAAATGGACGGCCGAGATCAAGATGATTATAAAACCAGGCGGGCCGTCTCTTTGGGCCAATATGCTGGGCCAAACAATTCAATCCAATTGGCCCATCTTTATTATACACAAGCTATATTTTTGTATTTTTTGATTTTATTGATTTTTATACATTTTCTTTTATACTTTTTCTTTTCTTTTCTTTTATGAAAAATTATAAATCCTAATTTACTACCTACTCTAATTTCCTAGTATTTTTTGGTAATTTTCTGCTATTTTTCCCTAATTTCTACTACTTAAGCTATTTTGCTAATTTTTCTAATTAACTAAACTAACAAACTAATTACTACTATTTTTTTTGATTTTTTTCTAATTTTTTACTTATTCAAACACACAAAAATATAACTAATTTTAAACAAAGCAAGTAATTACACTCAAAAATATTTTATTTTAATTTTGGAATTTAAAGGCTTAGTGCAAAAATCATGTGCTCACAACTGCCCCTCTTTGCTCGGGAACACGAAGAGTTTCAGTGCAAAGATAAGTGAGCAGTAATGAGAGATTTTTGCACATTGGCATATTCCGTGAAAGCATTTTGAAAACCTTTTGACCGCACCCTGCTTTAGAGGTTGCCTACATATCCTGGGCTAAACAGGAATCAGGTCAGTGTAGTTCGGGAAGGTCTGGCAGTTTATAAGCTACCAGACTCACTGTTGCATTGACACTGTTGAGACCTGCCGACTTACTCCTTATTACACCGGGGGGAAAAATGTAAAATGAAGAAGCTATTCTAAGCTATGATCCTACAATTACAATTGTTCCTAATCTAGCCTTTGTTTGCTTCTTCCCTTTCCGGTGATGCAGAATCTTCCTTTTTTGTTGATTTTCTTGTTTTTCTTGATGACTCTCTTTTTTGTTGATTTTCTTGTTTTCTCTTGTTGACTCTCTTTTGTTGATTTTCTTGTTTTTCTCTTGTTGACTCTCTTTTGTTTATTTTCTTGTTTTTCTCTTGTTGACTCTCTTTTGTTGATTTTCTTGTTTTTCTCTTGTTGACTCTCTTTTGTTGATTTTCTTGTTTTTCTTGATCCCGAGCTGAACCTGCTCAAAACAAAACAACAAACTACCTCTTTTTTTTTTCTTTTTCTGCCCCAGTGTGGGCTTTTAAATATATAAACCATGATGATGCGGAAAATATTCCCGTATTTGAAGGTGGGCGCCTAACAGAAATTTAAACGTGCAATGCGATGTAGAAAGTATTCCCGTATTTGAAGGTGGGCGCCTAACGTGCGATGCAAAATGCAGAAAAATATTCCCGTATTAGAAGGTGGGCGCCTAACGGAATTTAAACGTGCAATGCGAATGCAGAAAATATTCCCGTATTTGAAGGTGGGCGCCTAACAGAATTTAAACGTGCAATGCGAATGCAGAAAATATTCCCGTATTTGAAGGTGGGCGCCTAACAGAAATTTAAACGTGCAATGCGAATGCAGAAAATATTCCCGTATTTGAAGGTGGGCGCCTAACAGAATTTAAACGTGCAATGCAAATGCAGAAAATATTCCCGTATTTGAAGGTGGGCGCCTAACAGAATTGAAACGTGCAATGCAAATGCAGAAAATATTCCCGTATTTGAAGGTGGGCGCCTAACAGAAATTGAAACGTGCAATGCAAATGCAGAAAAGTATTCCCGAATTTGAAGGTGGGCGCCTAACAGAAATTTAAACGTGCAATGCGGATGCAGAAAATATTCCCGTATTTGAAGGTGGGCGCATAAGAATTTAAACGTGCAATGCAAATGCAGAAAATATTCCCGTATTTGAAGGTGGGCGCCTAACAGAATTTAAACGTGCAATGCAAATGCAGAAAATATTCCCGTATTTGAAGGTGGGCGCCTAACGGAATTTAAACGTGCAATGCGATTGGAGAAAAGTATTCCCGAATTTGAAGGTGGGCGCCTAACAGAATTTAAACGTGCAATGCGATGCAAAAAATATTCCCGTATTTGAAGGTGGGCGCCTAACAGAAATTTAAACGTGCAATGCGAATGCAGAAAATATTCCCGTATTTGAAGGTGGGCGCCTAACAGAATTTAAACGTGCAATGCAAATGCAGAAAATATTCCCTCAGCCTGAGGACTGGGGAGTGGATTTTAAAAATATGTTACCTCCTCTTTTTGGTATTTTCTTTTACCAACTTATCTCTTGCCCGTGAATTTCTCCACTTATTCGGCAGACTTTCTCTTTTTGGTATTTTAAATTTTCCACATTGGTCACATTCACTTTAAAGTGATTAGTGACAATTTGTTCCTGCATGAAACAAAATTTATTAGATATAAACTGCTGGCAACTGGCATCTGCCGTCCCCACTTCTTATTGCTTCCTTTGTTTTTGCTTTTTCATGTTGCATGGCTTTCAACTTCTTGTCCCTTGCAGACTCTTTTTGTATTTTCTCATTTTTTCCATTTTTGTTTTGTTTTCTTTCCTTTGGCCATATTTGCCAAGCTTCTTTATTCCTTTCCCCAATCTTCCATTCTTTCTGATCCAGTGTTATTTCAACTTCCGTCATCAGGAGCTGGTAGTTAGCTCTCAAAAGGGTAAACAATGAAATGCGGAAAAAATGAAAGAAAGGTAAGGGTATTTTGGAGAGATGACAGAACTTATCTGGGTATTTGCTGGCTGATTCCGCCGACCATGCCATGTATTTAAACTCTGACCCAGTTCGTTCCAATCATTATTCTGACTCTGAATTGCCTTTGACCCAAACCAATACTCTTTTTTGTTGCCTTTTTCTCTTTTGATAGTCCTCACGATCGCCTTACGGTGCCTCGAAAGGTTTTCACCAATAAGACTCTCTCGTTTATTCTCTCAACCTCACAATCATCTCACAGTGCCGATTAAGGTTTTCACCGATGAGACTCTCTCATTTTATTTCTCTCAACCTCACAATCGTCTCACAGTGCCGGCTAAGGTTTTCACTGATGAGACTCTCTCATTTTTTTTATTTTTTTTCATTTTTTCCTTTTTGTATTTTGTTTTTTGTTCCACGGGTATTGTCCGATACTTCGCTCCTCCTTCGTTGTATTCGTTATCATTTCAGAATCGATCAGAAGGTCTTTCTTTGGACTTGTAACGTGGCTTTTGGACGGGTTAAGAAAGAAAGATATAAAGGCTCAAAATTTCAACGAGGGTTAAACATATTTACAACTCTCGGAATTATTAAAACATAACTTCTGCCCCAGTTTCAATATGTGGGGAATTTTTGGATTTTTTCTTTATTGTGACTGAACCTCGGAGAGGCTGCCTACGTACCCTTTCGGGATCAAGTCAGACGTAGTTCATCCAACTTTATAAGTTAGATGGATTTCTTTTTGACTTTTTCCCGATTTTTGTCTTTTTCTCTTTTTTTTTTCATTTATTCATTTTTTTCATTTTTCATCATTTTTCATTTTGGCAATTTCGATCTTATTGCGCTAAAGCGATTCCGAGAGAGGGATATGAAAGAATTTATTCATTTAGGCTCAAAGGGGTTATCAATGGATAAAGTGTTTGGATAGAGAATAAAACGCCTTCGTCATTTCAATTCCAAAATCACAACACAATACAGAACACATAATTGAAAAGGAATCATACATAGTATCTTTTGACCGCATCTGAATTGATAGCAGTCTCTACGCACCTTCCTTCAACATCTGTTAAATATAATGCTCCATTGGACAACACCCGCGATACTACAAATGGTCCCTGCCAATTCGGCGCAAACTTACCTTTTGCCTCTGCCCAATGTGGTAAGATACGCCTCAATACCAGTTGTCCGACTTCAAACGTTCGAGGTCGTACCTTCTTATTATATGCTCTGGCCATTCTCCGCTGATACAACTGTCCATGGCAGACTCTGCGGCCAATCTCTTCTCATCAATCAAATTCAACTGTTCTAACCGGGCCTTTACCCATTCATCGTCATCTACCTTAGATTCGGCTATAATTCGTAATGACGGTATTTCTATTTCTGCGGGTATAACGGCCTCCTGTTCCATACACCAGGGTATAAGGTGTGGTTCCGATAGAAGTACGTACCGTCGTGCGGTAACCCATGAGAGCAAAGGGTAACTTTTCATGCCATTGCCTGGATCCCTCCACCATTTTTCGGAGAATCTTCTTGATGTTCTTATTAGCTGCTTCTACCGCACCATTTGCCTTCGGTCTGTAAGGTGTGGAATTACGGTGCATGATCTTAAACCTTTCACAAACTTCCGCCATGAGATGACTGTTTAAATTGGCTCCATTGTCTGTGATAATCACTTTGGGGATTCCAAATCGGCATATGATATTCTCGTGCACAAAATCCACCACCGCTTTCTTCGTCACCGCCTTGAATGTCTTAGCTTCGACCCACTTGGTGAAATAATCAATTGCAACCAGGATAAACCCGTGCCCATTAGAAGCGGCTGGATCTATTGGGCCGATGACATCCATGCCCCAAGCAACAAAGGGCCAAGGTGCTGACATTGTGTGCAACTCATAAGGCGGGGAATGGATCAGATCCCCATGTACCTGGCATTGATGGCATTTCTTTACATACCTAATACAATCACGCTCCATCGTGAACCAGTAGTACCCAGCTCTCAAGATCTTCTTTGCTAACACATATCCACTCATGTGAGGCCCGCATACTCCAGCATGTACTTCAATCATAATTTCATCCGCTTGTTGTGCGTCCACACATCTCAATAAGCCCAGATCTGGTGTCCTTTTGTATACCACTCCTCCACTGAAGAAAAATCCATTGGCTAGACGCCTGATGGCTCTCTTTTGGTCTCCTGTGGCTTGCTCCGGGTATTTGCCAGCTTTCAAGTATTCTCTAATGTCATGATACCACGGCTCCCCATCCGACTCTTCTTCCACAACGAAGCAATAAGCATTCTGATCTCGGACTTGGATCTGGAGCGGATCTATGTATGTCTTGTCCGGATGATGCAACATAGAGGACAATGTGGCCAAAGCATCTGCAATCTCATTGTGCATTCTTGGGATATGCTTGAACTCTATAGACCGGAATCTTTGAGACAACTCGTGCAAACAATACCGATATGGTATCAATTTCAAATCTCGTGTCTCCCATTCCCCTTGAATTTGGTGTACCAAGAGATCCGAGTCACCCATCACCAAAATCTCTTGAATACCCATGTCAATCGCCATCCTTAATCCCAAGATGCACGCCTCATATTTGGCCATATTGTTGGTACAGAAAAATCGAAGCTGAGCTGTGACGGGATAGTGTTGACCCGTACTTGAAATGAGTACCGCTCCGATACCAACGCCCCTACTGTTGACGGCTCCGTCAAAGTACATTTTCCATCCCGATCTCTCCTCTTGCTCCGTCTCCTCGACAAGCATTGCCTCTTCATCCGGAAAGTATGTTTTCAATGGCTCATATTCATCATCCACCGGATTCTCGGCTAAGTGGTCCGCAATAGCTTGTGCCTTCATTGCCGTACGAGTTACATAGACAATGTCAAATTCTGTGAGCAGAATCTGCCATTTGGCCAATCTTCCCGTAGGCATAGGCTTCTGAAAGATATACTTGAGAGGATCCAATCGTGATATCAAGTACGTAGTGTATGCTGACAAATAATGCTTTAGCTTCTGAGCCACCCAAATCAATGCACAACAAGTTCTCTCCAGTTGGGTATACTTCACCTCGTAAGATGTAAACTTTTTGCTGAGGTAGTAGATGGCTTGTTCTTTCTTGCCTGTCTCATCATGTTGACCCAGTACACAACCGAAAGAGTTATCTAGCACCGTCAAATACAAAATCAGAGGTCGCCCTGGTTCTGGAGGAACTAATACCGGAGGATGAGCCAAATATTCTTTGATCTTGTCAAAGGCTTCCTGACACTCGTCGGTCCACTTCACTGCTGCATCTTTCTTCAGCAATTTGAAAATTGGCTCGCATGTTGATGTCAACTGAGCAATGAACCGACTAATGTAATTCAACCTTCCTAATAAGCTCATGACCTCCTTCTTGTTCTTCGCAGAGGTAGACTTTGAATAGCCTTGATCTTTGATGGATCCAGTTCAATACCTCGCCGGCTCACAATAAACCCCAGCAGTTTCCCTGAAGGTACTCCAAAAGCACACTTCGCCGGATTGAGTTTTAGATTGTACCTCCGGAGTCTTTGGAAAAACTTCCTCAAATCTTTCACATGATCAAGTTGTTTTCTGGACTTTATGATGACATCGTCCACATATACCTCAATTTCTCTATGCATCATATCATGAAACATAGTGGTCATTGCCCTCATGTAAGTTGCCCCGGCATTCTTCAATCCAAACGGCATTACTCTGTAACAGTACGTTCCCCAAGGTGTAATGAAGGCAGTTTTCTCAGCATCTTCTTCGTCCATCAGGATCTGGTGATAACCCGCATAACAGTCCACAAACGAACCGATTTCATGCTTGGCGCAATTGTCGATCAATATGTGGATGTTTGGCAATGGGAAGTCATCCTTCGGACTGGATTTGTTGAGGTCTCTATAATCTACACACACTCTGGTTTTGCCATCTTTCTTCGGGACCCGCACAACATTTGCCAACCAGGTGGGGTATTTGGTAACTCTTATGACCTTTGCCTCAAACTGCTTATTCACCTCTTCCTTTATCTTCACGCTAATGTCCGTTTTGAATTTTCTCAGCTTTTGTTTTACCGGCCGGCATTCAGAGTAGATAGGCAACTTGTGTACCACTAGATCCGTGCTAAGCCCGGGCATGTCATCATAGGACCAGGCAAAGATGTCCTTAAATTCATGTAACAACCTTATCAATTCATCCCTAAGGGGTGCCTCCAAATGCACACTAATCTTTGTTTCTCGGACATCATCTTCGCTCCCCAAATTTACAGATTCCGTATCACTTAGATTCGGTTTGGGTTTTTCCTCGTATTGTTTCATGTCCTTACTTATTTCCTCCAGGGCTTCCTCATCCTCACATTCTATTTCACTATCTTCCTCGATTTCTTGTATAGTAGCGTGATTGTCGGAACTGGGTCTAGAATCCTTCACGCATGACATGGCATTGGAATCAACACATGCAAAACTGTACAAAAGGAAAAATAAAGAAAAATAAGGCAAAAGTGAAGAAAAAGGAAAAACTGCATTTCATTAATAAAAGAAACGAACAATGTTCGGGATACATGGTGATTTTTTTTTTCATGAGGGGAATGGGGAAATTATAAAATAACAACTTTCGGGGAAACAATGATGAAATTTTGAGCTAACTACCAAGACTCCTTCCGGATAAGGAAAGGAGTAGCTTCCCAATTGTTCAATGTGACTCCGGGCCCCACAAATTGCACGTCCATGTTGCTCGTGCCTTCCCCTGCTTCAATCGTATTCACCTCCCAAAACATTTTTGCAAAACCAAGCATTTCTTCATCAAGTTGGGTCTCAATGCACTTTGCTGCAGCAGATGGTTGATATTTTGTACCAGGCCTGATAAAGATGTCGGATAATTTGGGTATGGGTTTGGGCAAGGTCCAGTTTCTCTTGGCTTTAGAGGCTCTTTGGATATCGGCAAAGGTGGGTTTGAACCCTAAGCCGAATGTACCTTTATTCTCCGGAAGTTGAACTGGTTGAGTGACTCCCTGCAGTGTTTTACCTAATCCCCTCCCCGGTGCAAATCCGTTTTTCAGCATTTCTCTGGCCACCATTACAGCAGTTGGTGCCAACATCGGGGTTGATAGCTTTTCTCCTTCAGCAACTCTATTCGACTCAACAGCATCCGTCACTTGGTAAACCCAAGGACCCCGATCCCCATCAGTACCATTAAAAGGTGCTACCACATTACAAGCATTTTCCTCCCCGTGTACAACAATCTCTTGCTGCTCCCATTCAAACTTGACCATCTGGTGTAGAGAAGATGGTACCGCTTTGGCCGCATGAATCCAGGGTCGACCTAACAGCAAGTTATATGATACGGCAATGTCGAGCACCTGGAACTCCATCGTAAAATCAACGGGACCGATGGTCACTTCCAAAATAATATCCCCCAACGTGTTCTTACCTCCGCCGTCAAACCCTCTCACATTGATATTGTTTCTCCGGATTCTATCCGGGCTAATGTTCAGCTTCCCTAGAGTTGACAGCGGGCAGATGTTCGCGCTCGATCCATTGTCAATCAATACCCTAATCACGACTGACTCTTCACTCTTTACCGTAAGGTACAATGCTTTATTGTGTTCAGTTCCTTCCACCGGCAACTCCCTATCAGAGAAGGTGATTCTGTTGGACTCGAAAATTTTGCTGGTAATCTTCTCCAAATGACACACTGAAATCTTCTCCGAAACATGAGCCTCATTTAGAATCTTCATAAGAGCCTTCCGGTGCTCTTCTGAATGTATCAACAAAGATAACAAAGAAATCTGGGCCGGGGTCTTTCTTAACTGTTCAACCACTGAGTATTCTTGCGACTTCATTTTCTTAAGAAATTCTTCTGCTTCCTCCTCCGACACTGGCTTCTTCAGTTGACTTTCTTTTACCGTTTTCATCTTTCTCAGTTCCTCTGGAGCAAAACACCTTCCAGATCGGGTAAGTCCATGCGTTTCGTTAATTTCACCAGAAATCTCTTTTCCCTTGTAGACTACTGTTACCTTGTTATAGTTCCAAGGCACAATCTTTGTATTCACCACCGGCATTTGCACCTACCGGTTTTATGATTACGGCTCGCATTTGCTCCTTTCACGTCACGATCGTCTTTGCACCTGGAACTACCACCTTTAAACCTCCCATCACTACTGGCTTTGGTTTCTCAACAATTACTTCCTCTTTCACAATTTCTTTCTCTAACTTGTCACTCGACTTTATCATCATGACGGCCTGAGATGGTTTTTGATTGCCATCACCCTGCACCAGTTCTATCATATTCGTTTCGTGGTGATTCGGCAATGGATTCTGGGTAATGTTTGGGGCCTCGGGAGCCTGCACTTCAATCCTCCTCTCATCGATAAGATCTTGAATGGCATTCTTTAATTGCCAACACTTCTCAGTATCGTGGCCCAATGTTCCTGAACAATATTCACATCTGACAGAAGAATCAAGATTTTTTGGGGGTGGGTTCGGATTTTTCGGTGCGATTGGTCTCAACATCCCCAATTCTTTCAACCTGTGGAAAAGACTGGTATATGACTCTCCGAGAGGAGTGAATGTCTTTCTTGGTTTGTTTCTCCAATCAGCGTCCGGCCTGGGTCTATTCTGGTTTCGGTAAGGTTTAGGGGTTGGGTATGTGTTTTGGGTATGGTACACATTGTGTGGAGCTTGAGTTCTCCACACGTGGGGTGGTGGTGGTGGATAAGCTTGGGTTTGGGGGTGATGGTAATGTGGCACAGTCGGTGGGTATGGTGGTGGTGGTGTGTTATATGGGCTTGGTGCATTGTAGGGATTTGGCGGGTAGGATGGTGGTGGTGGATTATATGGGGTTGACGGGTTTGGTGGGTGTTGGCGGTAAGGTCTGGGTGGGTTATAATGTGGGTTGCGACTCCAGGACCTACTTTCAATGGTTGCTACTTCTTCTTTCTTCTTCTTTCCCATCACTCCTCCGCTTCCACTCTGTATAGCTTGATTGGTGGCTTTGATAGCCGAAAAACTCATAATTTTGTTTGTCTTCAAACCCTCTTCTACAAAACTTCCCATTTTCACAACTTTGTTGAAACTTTTTCCAATTGCTGACACTAGATGGCCGTAGTATGTTGGATCCAAAGCTTGTAGAAAACAATCCACCATCTCTCCTTCTTTCATCGGTGGATCCACTCTAGCGGCCTGTTCCCTCCATCTAAAACCGTATTCTCTAAAGCTCTCTCCCGGCTTTTTCTCCAGCTTGGTAAGGGATAACCTGTCGGGTATGATCTCCAGATTGTACTGAAAATGACTAGCGAAAGCTTGTGCTAAATCATCCCAAACGAACCATCTTGTATGGTCTTGTCGGGTATACCATTCCAGTGCTGATCCACTCAAACTTTGGCTGAAATACGCCATCAACAATTCATCTCTACCTCCCGCGCCTCTCATCTTGCTACAATATCCTCTTAGATGAGCTACCGGATCCCCGTGTCCGTTGTACATGTCGAACTTGGGCAACTTAAATCCTGCAGGAAGCTGCACCTCAGGGAACAAACACAGGTCTTTGTAGGCTACACTTACTTGCCCTCCCAGCCCTTGCATATTGCGGAAAGCATTCTCAAGACTCTTCACCTTCCGAGCCATCTCCTCCTGCCCGGCACTTGCTTCTATCATGGGAGCGTGAGACTCGTGTTGTCTGAAAGTAGGCTCCGGGGGGTAGTAGTGAGAATCCTGGATGTGAAACATTGGTTCGCTAGAGGATTTGTGGATAACAGCGGGCGGAGGTGCCACATATACAGGAGCAACTTGTGGAACCTGAGGTGGTGTTTGCTTGGCTGGAGGTGGTGGTATCTGGGAGGTGGAAGCATAGTAGTGAGGGTAATCGGGGTAGGTGGAGGATGAGTTTAATGTTGGTGGCTCAGGGTTAGGATTGGCTGGGGGGACATATGCAGGGTTAGCAGGGTAGGCTGGTAGTGGTTGACCTCTCGACCAAGCCTGGTACATTTCAGCCATCTGTTGTCTTAACTTGTACATTTCTTCTTTCATCCCTGCCACATCCACGATCTCTTCTTCGTGAGCGGGGTCTACAATGGTCGCCTCGATCTCCTGGGATACAGCCTTTGTCATCTTTTTAGATCTGGTGTTGTATGAGTGGGTAGCCAGTATGCCAGTTGCCTAGAAAATCTGAACTCACCAACATCAACACTCGTTAGTTGTTAGCGCATGAAAATGTAACGACTTTAAAAATAAACACATTTGCTTGAGTCGTTATGCATCATCCCGGCCGCTGCTCACTTCAATCATCTTTTTCTTTTTCCGCTCTTTCTTTTCTTCTTTTCTTTTCTTTTCTTTTTTGCTTTTTCTTTTTTTTTTCTTGCTTTTTCTCTTTTTTTTTCTTTTCTTGCTTTTTCTTCTCTCTCTTTTTCCTTGCCGTTTTTATAATCACGCTCCTATTTATTTGCCTAGCGGATGTGAAGGAAATGACATAAAGTAAAAGAATTGGTAACAACACTTTGTTTTCTCATTAATAATTCAAAACCTTGATTACAAAGTGATGTTTAAGAAAAAGAAAAATAAAAGACGATGCATGACCTAAGAGTACATTAATGCACCTAGTGCCCGCGAGGCATCGTTCGGCCTTGCCGCGGGCCTATATGCTAAACCCCTTTGAAGCCTATCCAGGTCGGCCATGACTTGCTGTACAAAAAACTTCACTGCAGATACAAAAGTCCTCCGAGTCATATCTTCACAAAGTTGAGTCTTTCGGGTGATATACTGGGCGATGCGAACAATCTTTTCTCTGATGACCCCTTTTTCTTGCAATAGACGGCTTATTTGCTGAGCGCGAGCATCCAAGGTGTGTTGGTTGTCCTTTTGCACTTGTTGTAGCTTCAATTCTAATCTCGCCATAGTCGTGTAGCAGTGCTCTCTTTCTTCTTCAAGATCTTTGATGATCTTGTTACTTTTGACTGTGGCTGAGATCATTTGCTTTCTAAGTTGAGCTATTTCAACATCGTGCTTGTCATGTAGCTGCCGGACCAACTTGGCTCTTTCCTCGGCGTTTTTGTCCATTTGCTTCCGAGCCTTGACTAACTCTTTTTCAGCTACGTCCAAATCAAAGCTATAGTCGTTTACTTTCCGCCGGAGAATCTCAATTAACTTTTCATCCCGGGCTGAACGTACGGGGGTCTCGGATGCAATTTTCATTTGAGCTATTTGAGCCTTCAACATATCATTTTCTTTTTTCAGTTGTTTCTTTTCCCCTTCATCGGATGCTGCTTGTAGGCCACTTTCGAAATGAAGATTTCTCAGCTTATCTTCCAACAAACTGATTTTGGCCTTATATTCTTTTTCCTTGGCCGCCCATTTCAGATTTTCCTCGGATTGCTCTATTAGGTCCTGCAAGTGAGGCCTCTTTGAAAGACGTTCGTGTTCAACCCCTCGTCGGTACCATGTGGAGTACCCGGGTGATATCTCCCCCTTTGCTCTATTCGGCACACAAGTATCAATCTTCAAATTTTGGCACTCGTTCCAGATTTGCCGAATTTTTGCTTCCGGGAATTGCCCGTCCGGACCAATCTCCACAGCTTGCACACTGAGATCCCCATCTCTCGGAATAATCTGACACCGACCCAACTGTCGCAGGGCTCTGTAGGGTGCATAAGGTTGTATACTCTTCAAACCCATGATCAAAAATGGCGATCCCTCCGTTGGCATGTATATCACCTCGTCAAGAGGTAACCAGTCATACGTCCAATCAATTTGACCGTCAGTTAGTGATCGAAGATACCCAATCCAACCTTGGACTCCCTCTGGCAACCTTACTTCCTTTGTCCTCGCATTGAACTCTTCCAAACATGTCCGATCGGCCGAACCATAGCTCGAGAATGAAGGGTGGTGACACAGATGCTCGATTAGCCAAATTTGCAAGATCAAGTTACACCCCTCGAAGAAGCTAGCCCCTGCTTTGCACGCAGTCAGAGCACGATAGATATCCGCAACAATCATCGGGGCCAGAGTACAGTTTTCTTGTACTATCAGTATGGAAGCTACCCCGGCGACTTTTATATTGATATGTCCATCTTTCCTCGGGAATACAACAACTCCGAGAAATGCTACCAAAAATGCGAACCTCCGGTGTTCTTCCCATTTCGCCCGATTGGACTTGCAACATAGCTTGTTGGTAAGATCATTGAAACCCCCAACGTGTCCAAACCTATTGTAGATGAAGCTTAAAGAACAAAACCCGTCGGCCAAATCTTCATTATGAACATTCCGGGCAATTTTCAAAGAGTCGAGGAAGCGATGTACTGTCACCGTCCTCGGAGATACCGGGTATTTTCCTTTCAGCGGAACCTCGGTCTTCCCAATGTAAAAGGCAATCTCCTCCAAAGTTGGTGTAAGTTCAAAATCTGGGAAATGAAATACGTTGTGTGCCGAATCCCAAAACGAGACCAACGCTCTAATTACATCACCTCGAGGAACTATTTCGAGTAACCCCGTAAGGCCTTTCAAGTACTTTTTGACCCAGTCTTGACTCTTGACCATCGGATCCCATGTCCTGCCACCATAATCGCAGCTCCAAAGGGATTTTATTTAGGGAAAATTGTTCATTCATCATCGTGCTCGTCCTGCACATTTATTAAGGTGATTTTATTCAGAAAAGGAAAAATCTTTTTCAATGCAAGTTTTCAATTTTTGAATGAAAGAAAAGAAAAATGATTTTCGAAGTGGCCATTTTTGCAAAAACAGCCTTCCGTCGTCCTTTCGGAACATTCGGCCATTCCCAAAAATAGCAATCACCTCGATTATTTGAAAAGAAAATCTTTTTGGTCTTTTTCTAAAAGTGTGGTTGGACCCGTTTAAGGGTTGCCTACGTATCCCACCTAATGGCGAGAATCAAACCTGCGTAGTTCGGTCAGATTATTTGACCAATTGTTTCAAAAAATGTTCCACCTATTTTTTCAAATTTTCAAATTTTCTATGTACCTATTTTCTACAAATCATTATTTTCCTCCCTCTCTTTTTCCTTTTCAACAATTTTTCCAATCTCGGGATTTTCGCCGGTCCGCATAACGATCAAGGACAATAAAATGCAACACATAGCATGCTCGGTCTTTTCAATACCGGGTCACCTGTCCTAGACGGACCCAACCCCTGTGTTGAGTCCCCTAAGTCAGATATGATGCAAATAATCGTCCTAGACCTATGTTCAAAATCTTATGGTTTCATGGACTGCTAGACCGTGTACCCGAGCGGACAACTCGAATCGAGGAGGGGGCTACGTACGGTGACCCGCGGAGTCAATCGGCTTTGTAACTTATCCGGCCTCTGTTTTCTTAATTTAAGGTGACTTTAACAGAAGGGAGTCTCAACCAGTAAGCACATCCCCGGGGGAGAAGAGAGAAGGGTTTTCGGCACAATTTTATATATACAGTTCACATAATATCAAAAGCGATAAAGCACATAGCATGTTGTTCAAATCACATAACGAAGTCAAATAAAAACGCAAACGGCAGTTCTAAGGAGCTCGAGTTCTTAACCCTGAAATCGAAATTCGGGGTTGGGTCCCCAGCAGAGTCGCCAGAGCTGTCACACCTCCCTTTTTACTACCCCAACATGCGTAAGGTGTATAAATACACTTGTAGGGTATACCCCGACGCTCAATTACCCGAGATGGATAAAATAACGTAAGGGAAGGAGTTTTTTCCAATTTAAGGACAATCGGTTCGGGATTTTATTAGAGATTAATCAGAGTCGCCACTTGGGAATGACAATGGTGTCCCAAGTCACCGGTTAATCCCGAATCCGAGGAATTTTGACTCTTATGAATGTCCGCGAAGCAGAGGTCCGGATAAGGAACTCTGTTAACCCGGGAGAAGGTGTTAGGCACTCCCGGATTCCGTGGTTTTAGCACGGTCGCTCCACTGTCGTTCTTGACTCTTGTTTGACTTAATTATAGTTTTTAAACAACACAATGTGCTTTTTACGTTAAATATCATTTTTAGGAATTTGCGGTATCGCGAAAACATGCCTCGAGTCATACCGCAACCAGTACGCCTATGACTTTTGGTGTATTTCAGCTTTACCGAGATTTGGATTTGAGTCGCACCAAGTGCACACTCGTTCAGAGGAAAATATGTTAAATCGTGCCCTAAAATGACGTCTATCGGCTTTTAAATCTTTTGGGAGAAGCTATGGAATTGACTATTAGCTTTCCCGGGTCTATTTGTGTTTATATCATTACTAAATGGGGGCCCCGGTGTTATTCGGGCGAGGCTCGTCCCAATTTTCATTAAAGGGTTCAATACTTGTATTTATCTACGTTTTCTACATTTGTTCTTTCCTTAATCGTGTCTTAACAATAAGAATCCCAGGCCCGCGTAGTTTATTGTTATTGGGCCTGGATCTATTCATCTACTTATCCAGACCAGTCCAGACCCTAAAGGTCCAAGTTGTATTAAGGCTTTTGTCTATAGACTGCTATTCGGGCTCCCGTTGTATTGGGCCCAAAATAATCAAAAGTAATTAATCAAAGGAAAACAGAGTACACATTTGTAATCAATAGGAAAACGAATTTTATTCATTAGTTATCATAAGAAAGATCATGGTACACAATATCACTAACAACTCTAAGTAATCTATATATCATGCATGAAAATTAACAATCTTGATTTCTAACAATACCAGTGAACTAATTAATTTCTAAATGAGACCGGAAAGTTGATTAGTCACTTATCCGAGCTAAGGACAGGTTGGCTATTAAGAAGAGTGGCTTATAGCTACGTTATTATCCCACTTAAACCTTTTTTGCTACCTGATTATTTCTTTTAACAATGAGAGACTTTGATCATGTGAACATAACCTAAAATGCTTATCAACAGAGCTTAAGTCTTATTATCTAGTGACTTGAAAACTTGTATAATTGAAACCACCGCTTTCATTTCAGTTCTGCTCATCATGCAAATTACTAAACTAATTGCGTTTGAAAATACTGCTCGATCTAGCGTTTTTATTCTGTGTTGAGGCATTAGCTAAGTGTCAATGGTTTACGAAACTCTTTATGAAGCCAGAATTGTTAATGATCCTAAGGTCATGATTCGTGCACTTATGTTTTAAGTTTTCTCCTATTTAAACTAGGTATGATGTATTACTATGACTATACTACTACTACACTACTTCTAATATCTAGCTATTACATTGTTTCTGTTTTTGTTCTTCAGCTACTATACTATTTCAAAGTCACGAATCTGCACTATACTATACTAACAGTTTGAATTAGAACAGAAGTAAAAGAAGTCATCAGCATTCAAATTCGATCCTTGAACTTCATTTATCCACACTTCAATCATTACCTTTGAGTGAGCAGAGTATGTACCTGATTCAGCCAAAAAGAATCAATGAGTTCTAGGGGATCAAGTAAGCAAGTAACAGCAGGGTTTGAAACAGCAATGCAACAGTGGAGGATTTGAATAGCAATGAGCTAAATAACACAACAACAGAGTCAAATAACCCCAGCAACAGCAAGCTAAGAAAACCCAGCAGAATCCGATTGAAAGCACCCAGAAATCCTACAATCCTATTGTTGTTTTTCAACTTTGAAACTTTTGAATTTCAGCTTATGTGTATTCTCAGATTACTCCATGTTGGAATCCCCTTTTCAGCCCCTTTTAGGAGATATTTATAGCTAACCTTTAGGGCTGAATACTTGGGGAGGAAGTATGGGATTAATTCCACTTCCCCCCTCCTAAAATTATCTATTCTACACTTTAGTCCATTTTTCAGTTACCAGAAACCCTTCCAGCATGTGCTGGAAAGTTCTAAAGATTCTCTTTTATGACCTTTTACTAGTATGACCTTAGGGGTTTGAGATTTTTACAGATTTCCCATTTTTAGGAGACCATTATACCCCTAAATCTCTGCAAAATTGCAGAAATCAGGAGCATGAATGTCCCTATTACCCTCCTAAGTTCTTACTAGTTACTATTTTACCTTTTCAATACCCAATTATGCCCCCTAAGGGCACTGCTGATTTACCAGCTTGCCTAGGGCAGATTTTAGCTAGTTTTGAACCTATTTAACTAATAGCCAGCCCTGGCATTAGTATTTAAGGGCTGGCCAGATTTATTTCTAAAAGCTATTTCAATTTTAGCCACTTTTAAACTAATTCCAGTCAATTAAGACCCATTTATTCCTAATTAAAGCAAATTGCAGGCATAGCCTGTTTTATTGTTATGTTTAAACTATTTAAAAGTTAGCCAGTCTCAAGTTGAGACTTAGCTTGGGCTATTAAAGCCATATACTGAACAGCTAGGCCCAAAACCTTTACAGGTTTGGCCACTTTGCTGTTCGGGGCTCAATATAGAGCCTGGGCTAGTCTGCATTTGCAGACATAGCCCTTTGCACAACCAGCCACTGTTAAACAGTGAGCTGTGTGTTAGGGCTCACAGAATTGGTCAACCCTTTGCAGGGTTGACCATTCTTAGGCCAATTATTAAACCTATAGCCTAATTATGATCATTTTCAGTGTTTTATCCTATTTAAAAACTAACCATTTTTATGGAACCTTGTATTAGCAGCTATAACCAATCCCCTAAAGTTAATGAATGTAAATCATATGCTCATACTAACAAGAACTGCTGAGAACTCAATCATTTTCAACATGTATAGCCACATAATATCAAACAGTGTGAATCAATCAATCAAAACTCAGAAAGGAACAATTGATAGGGTTGAATCTTAATTAATCAGTTCACATTACCCAATTTCATGTGCCAATCAATGTCAAATTAGACTTAGTTACAAGCAGTTTATGTTATATAATACATTGAAAACTTCAAAACTCTAATGGTTCATGGCATAGGCACACAGAAGCATAGACTCTCATGAAACAGTCAACATGACTCCAGAAACAATGGACTTCAACAGAATGGTAATCAGAATTCACTTTCAAGTATTGACCCTAAGATCATGCTAAGCAAACAGGACAGGTAAAGCATAGAATTATGAACTAATCCTAATCTTGTGTACACATGTGAAAAGTGAAAACTGAGAAACAAGAGAGATATGGAGAAGCAAAGAAGGTCATGCAAAAGTGACAAGGAATCAGAAACCAATGTTAAGACAAAAAGACACCTTAATTCATATGCCAAACTAAACAGGTGTAATATATGTGAGAGATAAGGAACAAATTAAACCTAAAACTAATACAAATGCATGACAGATAACATAAAGGAAGGAAGAACATGGAAATGAAGAACAGGAAAATATGGAAAAACAGTGGAGAAGGAACCTAAATCTATCATGTGAGGATGACATGAAGAGAAACCGACCCGGATTGGCATACTTATTCAGCAAATACAAGCATATGAGAGGTGGCATGACATGAAACCTGACTTGCATTAATAATGAACACAAAATAAGACCACCAAAAGGTGAGAAAAGAAGTGAACCCCAGACTAAAGACAGGATCAGGGATGAATAAAGATTGCCAAGCTTTACTAAGACTAGACATGTGAAGATACAGAAAGAAAAACAATTGAGATATTGCAAGCCAACAAAAAGTAATCTAATACAAATCTGAGTGATAATGAAAGACAAACCATTGATCATAGTATCAGGATCCAAACATGTAAGTTGACAGAAGAGCTATTGAAAACTAACAAGATAAAAACCCTAACAGAATAGAAGAGAGAACATGATTTGCCAAGATGAAAGAACAACAAACTTAAACAAAAAGGCTCTGCAGTAGCCCTTAAACAGAGTAGGCATGAAGAGACATAACAAACATAAAAAGTCCCTAATCTAAACATACGAGTGATAAAATGAAAAGATATGAAATGAAGAAAAAGTAAAAATCAGACGAATGAACAAGATTTCCTCAAAATAAACCCTTATATTAAACATGCAGTCTAATAACACAAGAAATAACACACAAAGATTAACAAGATAAAGAAGAATAGGTCTTTTAAACAGAAAAACAAACAAATAAACTAAAACTCTTCAAAGATTAATAAAAATCCTAGTTCATGCGACTAACTGATCAAAGCATGCTAAACACACAGAAATAACAAGAAAATAGCAGGCAAAACAGATAAACAAAGCAAACAGAAGAGGGGAGGTACTTAGCTTGCGGGGCCGGTCCCCCGAGCTTCCTATTCCTTTCACTCCTCACCCTCTCTCGAACTCTCTGACTCCTTTTTATTCTTGCTTGTTTTCTTTTTTCTTTAATCGTTTCCGGATCTCTTTTTTCTTCGATTTTTCTCTGATTTTTCTTTTTTGGCCCAAAGGGAAAGCCTTTTTGTGGTTTTGAGTTGTAAGGGATGTTCAGGGGTGTGAAAGATGAGGCCTTTGGGTGGTTTTGATTTTGGGGTCACCGGAGTTAGGTTTCCGGTGACCTTATTTTGGATATTCGAAGCGTTCCGGTTAGATTCGAGGACAGCCAGTGGTATGGTTGGGTAGATCTAGTGGAGAGGAAGAGTTTGGCATTAGCTTCAGGTGGATCTGCATACTTTGGTGGTCACCGGTGTAACTCCGGTGACCGGGATTTATGAAGAAGGGTGATTTTATGGTTTTTCTCTGGAGTAAAGAAGAAGAGAAGAAGGAGATGAAGAGGGAAGGGATGTTGAGAGGCCGGCGACCACCGTGAAGGGTGGTGGCCGCCATGGCCGCCTAGGGTTTTCTGGGGTTGAAGACATGAAGAAGATGAGAGATACAGGGGCGGCCGTTTATTAGGGTTCGTGAAATGGGCGAGAATTTTCGGACAAAGGTATTATATAGCCATTGAATCCGAGATAATCTCAACCGTTCGTTTGATCAAGATCGACGGTTCACACGCGTGTTACTAAAACGGCGTCGTTCAGACGCTTATGAGACTAAAGTCAACAACCGTTAGATCAAATCACACAGACGGCTCATATTGACTCCCAATTATTTAATTATACCAATAATTCACCTAATATTCTCGGCCGTTGGATATATCAAAATGGACGGCCGAGATCAAGATGATTATAAAACCAGGCGGGCCGTCTCTTTGGGCCAATATGCTGGGCCAAACAATTCAATCCAATTGGCCCATCTTTATTATACACAAGCTATATTTTTGTATTTTTTGATTTTATTGATTTTTATACATTTTCTTTTATACTTTTTTTTCTTTTCTTTTATGAAAAATTATAAATCCTAATTTACTACCTACTCTAATTTCCTAGTATTTTTTGGTAATTTTCTGCTATTTTTCCCTAATTTCTACTACTTAAGCTATTTTGCTAATTTTTCTAATTAACTAAACTAACAAACTAATTACTACTATTTTTTTTTTGATTTTTTCTAATTTTTTACTTATTCAAACACACAAAAATATAACTAATTTTAAACAAAGCAAGTAATTACACTCAAAAATATTTTATTTTAATTTTGGAATTTAAAGGCTTAGTGCAAAAATCATGTGCTAAGTAGTAATATAGTATAGATAGCTTGTCACTTAGTTTAATTAGGAAAACTTAAAACATAAGTCAATTAGTAATACCTGCAATATTAATAATCTAATAACGAACTTCATGAAGGAATCAGTAGTATAACTATGCATGAGTCTTTGAATCATTCACCTGTAGATATTTAAGGTCGAACCATGAAACAATCAGATTGTATAACTATTGTGAATATAGTTAGTCTAAATTCGATGATCAGAAATAAAAGCAGGCTATAGAAAAAGGTAACTGAATATTGAAGCAATTTAATTTGAACCATGTTTATAGTGTTTAGCTAGAAATGTAATAATGAATATAGTCAATTAATTAGTCCAGATTCACAGTTAATTAGGTTAGTAATTCTTCAAGTTTTCCTGTAAATCACCTTCTCAGATTCAGTATTGACCTCAAACACTAGTATAATAAGAAGTAGCATATTAGTCCTAATATATAAAAACCAGTAATTGATTTGTAATTGATATTTGATGTATTGATCTCTTTTTACTGAATAAATAAAATGCCTTTTGTTTCAAATGTGTGTCTCTGCTCTTTTACTTCAATCACTGTAATTGCTATTTAGTTTAAGCCTAGTATATATGGGCCCGAATCGCTATATCAAGTTGACAAAGCCAGCAAGAAGAAGTCGAAAAGCCTGGGCTTCGAGTACCCAAACAGTTCAAATGTATAAATGAAAAGAGAACTAGGCCCAATTAAACAACAAACTACACGGGCCTGGGATTATTCTTGTGTAAAATACGATTGAGGAAAGAACAAGTATAGAAAAATGTAGTCAAATACAAGTATTGAAACCTTTAATGAAAATTGGGACGAGCCTCGCCCGAATAACACCGGGGCCCCCATTTAGTGATGATATAACACAAAAATAGATCCGGGAAAGCTAATAGTAAATTCCATAGCTTCTCCCAAAAGATTTAAAAGCCGATAGACGTTACTTTAAGGCACGATTTTAATATACCTTCCTATGAATGAGTGTGCACTTGGTGCGACTCAAATCCAAATCTCGGCAAAGCCGAAATACACCGAAAGTCATAGGCGTACTGGTTGCGGTATGACTCGAGCCGCGTTTCCGCAATGCCGCAAATTCCTAAAAATGACATTTAACGTAAAAGCACATTATGTTGTTTAAAACTTATAATTGAATCAAACAAAAGTCAAGAACGATAGTGGAGCGACCGTGCTAAAACCACGGAATCCGGGAGTACCTAACACCTTCTCCCGGGTTAACAGAGTTCCTTATCCGGACCTCTGCTTCGCGGACATTCATAAGAGTCAAAATTCCTCGGATTCGGGATTAACCGGTGACTTGGGACACCATTGTCATTCCCAAGTGGCGACTCTGATTAATCTCTAATAAAATCCCGAACCGATTGTCCTTAAATTGGAAAAACTCCTTCCCTTACGTTATTTTATCCGTTTCGGGTAATTGAGCGTCGGGGTATACCCTACAAGTGTATTTATACGCTTTAAGTAGTGTTGGGGTAGTAAAAAAGGGAGGTGTGACAGCTCTGGCGACTCTGCTGGGGAATCCAACCCTGAATTTCGATTTTAGGGCTTAAGAACTCGAGCTCCTTAGAACCGCCGTTCGCGTTTTTTGTTTGACTTCATTATGTGATTTGAATAACATGCTATGTGCTTTATCGCTTTTGATATTATGTGAACTGTATATAAAACTGTGCCGAAAACCCTTCTCTCTTCTCCCTCGGGGATGTGCTTACTGGTTGAGACTCCCCTTTCCGTTAAAGTCACCTTAAATTAAGAAAACAGAGGCCGGATAAGTTACAAAGCCGATTGACTCCGCGGGTCACCGGTACGTAGCCCCCTCCTCGATTCGAGTTGTCCGCTCGGGTACACGGTCTAGCAATCCATGAAACCGTAAGATTTTTGAACATAGGTCTAGGACGATTATTTGCATCATGTCTGACTTAGGGGACTCAACACAGGGGTTGGGTCCGTCTAGGACAGGTGACCCGGTATTGAAAAGACCGAGCATGCTATGTGTTGCATTTTATTGTCCTTGACCGTTATGCGGACCGGCAAAAATCCCGAGATTGGAAAAATTGTTGAAAAGGAAAAAAAAGAGAGAGAGGAAAATAATGATTTATAGAAAATAGGTATCCGAAAAATTTGAAAATTTGCAAAAATAGTTGGAGCATTTTTTGAAATACTGGTCAAATAATCTGACCGAACTACGCAAGGTTTGATTCTCGCCATTAGGTGGGATACGTAGGCAACCCTTAAACGGGTCCAACCACACTTTTAGAAAAAGACCAAAAGATTTTCTTTTCAAATAATCGAGGTGATTGCTATTTTTGGAAATGGCCGAATGTTCCGAAAGGACGACGGAAGACTGTTTTTGCAAAAATGGCCACTTCGAAAATTATTTTCCTTTTCTTTCATTCAAAAATTGAAAACTTGCATTGAAAAAAGATTTTTCCTTTTCTAAATAAAATCACCTTAATAAATGTGCAGGACGAGCACGATGATGAATGAACAATTTTCCCTAAATAAAATCCCTTTGGAGCTGAGATTATGGTGGCAGGACATGGGATCCGATGGTCAAGACTGGGTCAAAAGGTACTTGAAAGGCCTTACGGGGTTACTCGAAATAGTTCCTCGAGGTGATGTGGTTAGAGCGTTGGTCACGTTTTGGGATTCGGCACACAACGTATTTCATTTCCCGATTTTGAACTTACCCCAACTTTGGAGGAGATTGCCTTTTACATTGGGAAGACCGAGGTTCCGCTGAAAGGAAAATACCCGGTATCTCCGAGGACGGTGACAGTACATCGCTTCCTCGACTCTTTGAAAATTGCCCGGAATGTTCATAATGAAGATCTGGCCAACGGGTTTTGTTCTTTAAGCTTCATCTACAATAGGTTCGGACACGTTGGGGGTTTCAATGATCTTACCAACAAGCTATGTTGCAAGTCTAACCGGGCGAAATGGGAAGAACACCGGAGGTTCGCATTTTTGGTGGCATTTCTTGGAGTTGTTGTATTCCCGAGGAAAGACGGACATATCAATATAAAAGTCGCCGGGGTAGCTACCACACTGATAGTACAAGAAAACTGTACTCTGGCCCCGATGATTGTTGCGGATATCTATCGTGCTCTGACTGCGTGCAAAGCGGGGGCTACTTTCTTCGAAGGGTGTAACTTGATCTTACAAATCTGGCTAATTGAGCATCTGTGCCACCACCCTTCATTCTCGAGCTATGGTTCGGCCGATCGGACATGTTTGGAAGAGTTCAATGCGAGGACAAAGGAAGTAAGGTTGCCAGAGGGAGTCCAAGGTTGGATTGGGTATCTTCGATCACTAACTGACGGCCAAATTGATTGGACGTATGACTGGTTACCTCTTGACGAGGTGATATACATGCCAACAGAGGGATCGCCATTTTTGATCATGGGTTTGAAGAGTATACAACCTTATGCACCCTACAGAGCCTTGCGACAGTTGGGTCGGTGTCAGATTATTCCAAGAGATGGGGACCTCAGTGTGCAAGCTGTGAAGATTGGTCCGGACGGGCAATTCCGGAAGCAAAAATCCGGCAAATCTGGAATGAGTGCCAAAATTTGAAGATTGATACTTGTGTGCCGAATAGAGCAAAGGGGGAGATGTCACCTGGATACTCCACATGGTACCGACGAGGGGTTGAACACGAACGTCTTTCAAAGAGACCTCACTTGCAAGACCTGATAGAGCAATCCGAGGAAAATCTGAAATGGGCGGCCAAGGAAAAGGAATATGTGACGACCCAAAGGGTCATCACTTATTTTATTAATAATTTCGAGCTTCTGAGGCCTTGAAAACCTCATTCTATATTGCCTCGATTTACGTGCACAATCCGAGCATGTAGCCGGAAAGATTTTGTGATAGAAAATATGAATTCTATGAGAAATTTGGATAAAAATGATATTAATATTGATATGGTTGACTTCGGTCAACATTTTTGGTAAACGGATCCGGACCCGAGATTGGATGGTCCCGAGAGGTCCGTAGAAAAATATGGGACTTGGACATGTGTCCGGAGTCGAATTCGAGGCCTAGAGCCCAAGTTATGAATTTTTATGTGAAATTGTTTTTGATGCAATTATTAAAGGAAATAAATTAATAGACCTTGGTATCGGGCTCGTATTTTGGTTTCGACGCCCGGTACAAGTCTTAAATATTATATATGTGATTTCTGTAAAGTTTGATGACATTTGGATGTCGTTTGAGATGTTTTGGACCTTGAGTCCCAAGTTTGAAAGTTTTGAAAACTAAAGGAATGAAAATCATGCATTTGAGGCTTGAATTGATGAAAACGAGGTGATATTGGCGATGTGATCGCATGAACAAGTTCATAATGTGTTTTTGAGGTTATGTGCATATTTGGTTTGGAGCCCCGAGGGCTCGGGTGAACTTTGGATAGGCCACGAGATCAATTTTTCATGTTAGAAGTTGCTGTCTGCAACTGGTCCGCAGAGTTCGCAAATGCGAACAATAGTTCGCAAATGCGAACTCCCCACTATTCTGCAGAGTTCGCAAATGCGAACAATAGTTCGCAAATGCGAACTCCCCCCTATTGTGTCTGTGTTCGCAAATGCGAACAGTAGTTCGCAAATGCGAACTTGACCCTTCTGTACCTGTGCTCGCAAATGCGAGCCATAGTTCGCAAATGCGAACTGGCCACTATTCCGCCTTGGTTCGCAAATGCGAACAATAGTTCGCAAATGCGAACCTCCCCATATTTAGCCTGTGTTCGCAATTGCGAACAATAGTTCGCAAATGCGAACTTCCCAGTTTTGCCTTGGCTTCGCAAATGCGAAGAAATGTTCGCAAATGCGAACTTCCCACCCTTAGCTTATTTTTCAAACTCCAGAAATTGGTCGGGGTTCGCAATTGCGAACCCATGTTCGCAAATGCGAACACAGAGACCTGAAAAACACGAATTTCAGTCATTTCTTCATTTTTCACAAAACCAAAACGCCCATTTGCGACTCTTCAAGGATTTCTTCTTCATCAAAACGATTGTAAGTCACTTTTTACTTAATTCTTTCAATTCCTAACATCATTAAACATGTTTTTCATTAGAAATCAAATGTTTTCATGGTAAAATTCTTGTTTTTGTTAGAAAATAGGGTTTTTCATAAATTGGGGAATTGGACCTCGAATTGAGGTCCGATTTTGAAACAAATCATATATATGAACTCGTGGGGGAATGGGTAACCGGATTTTAGTCATAACCCCGAATTCCGACCATGTGGGCCCGGGGTTGAAATTCACTATTCAGGGCAGAATGTTGTAAAAGTTGTATTTGGTCTTAAGAACTAGTTTGTTGAGTAAAATTGATGATATTAAATCAATTGTGTATAGATACGGTTGAATTGGAGCCAAATTGAAAGAAAAGACATATCCACGGATTGAATTGTTCATAAGCACTCGAGGTAAGTGTTTGTTCTATCCTAGCTTGAGGGAATAGGATTATGTGTTATGTGTTATGTGATCGAGTGCGGTGTATGGGCTGTGGTGACGAGCATCCATACACTGGCGTCTAGTATGACCGTGAGTCGTTGAAAAATAATTATTTTGAGATATATTGCAGATGAATTGTTATTGTTCTCCCTTGTTGGGACTTGTTGTGAAGATAATTATTGATTGCCCTTGATGGGACGATTTATGAATTGTTGTTTCTTTCTATGCCCTTAACTGTGATTGTTATTTGGGTGAGGAAGAGTGATAATGCACGAAGGGTGATGCCGTGCCATGTTTATTTATTTATGCACGAAGGTTAATGCCGTGCCATGTTTATTTATTGATTATGCACGAAGGATCATGCCGTGCCCTGTTATTGAACCATGTACGAAGGATCATGCCGTACTTATGGATGTGAGGATGAGAGTAAAAGCACGAAGGGTGATGCCGTGTACTTTATTTGTTTATTTGGTGAGGATGAGAGTAAAAGCACGAAGGGTGATGCCGTGCAATTGTTTGCTATTCCTTGACTTGATATTACTTGTTTTTCCATTATATTTTATTTGGGTGATGCCGTGCAATTGTTTGCCATTTCTTGACTTGATATGACTTGTGTTTCCATTATACCTTGTTTTCCTTGTGAACTTATTTGATTGTTATTTGGGTGAGGAAGAGTGATAATGCACGAAGGATCATGCCGTGCCATGTTTATTATTGATTATGCACGAAGGATCATGCCGTGCCATGTTTATTATTGATTATGCACGAAGGATCATGCCGTGCCATGTTTATTATTGATTATGCACGAAGGATCATGCCGTGCCATGTTTATTATTGATTATGCACGAAGGATCATGCCGTGCCCTATTATTGATTATGCACGAAGGATCATGCCGTGCCTTATTATTGAACCATGTACGAAGGATCATGCCGTACTATGGATGTGAGGATGAGAGTAAAAGCACGAAGGGTGATGCCGTGCAACTGTTTGCTATTTCTTCAATTGATATTACTTGTGTTTACATTACACTTTGTTTTTCCTTGTGAAATTATTAACTGTGGTTAATTGTTGAATTCTTTAAGATATTCCTTATTGTGTTAATACTTGATTTTTTCTTGTTATTTTGTGGTACACATATATATATTGAATTGCACAGGTTTATGTGAGTGTCTGGTCCTAGGCTTGTCACTACTTCGCCGGGATAGGCCGGGCACTTACCGGCACATGGGGTCGGTTTTGCTAATACTACACTTCTGTGCATTTTTGCACAGGTCTAGGTTTTGAGCAGCAGTAGCAGCAGTAGGTCGGTAGCAGGATTTTCATACCCCCGAGACTGAGGTAGCTTGCAGGCGTCCGCAGGCCCAACGTCTCTTTCTTTATTTATGTTAATAGCTGTAGTCTCATTGTTCCGAGACTAACAGAATTATGTTATATTTCCTTCAGACTTTTATGTGTAGTATTCCATAGTAGTTTGTGAGTTGGTGACTCCAAGTCTTGGGTAGAGGATTTCAGTATGATTTTACCTTGTGAACTGTTATTTCCATTTCGATAAAGTATTCCGCATTTATTTAATTAAAATTGTGTTAAAACAGGATAACATGTATACAGTGGCTTGCCTAGCTACCACGAGTAGGCGCCATCACGATCCCGATGTAGGGGAAAAATCCGGGTCGTGACAAGTTGGTATCAAAGCTCTAGGTTACATAGGTCTCACCACTCACGAACAAGCTTAGTAGAGTTTGAGAGGTAGGTACGGAGACGTCTGTACTTGTCCTCCAGAGTCTATTGAGTTAGGAAAGAGTCTCTCATTTGTTCTTTCTTATCGTGCGAATTTGTTCTTCAAAGTGTTAAGTTAAATTTCCACTCTTGTCTTCCCACGAATGGCGTGATCACGTACCGCTTATCCAGCCGAACAATGGCACGGGCTGGTGATAGATCAACTATTCCTTCAAAAGTTTTACGGAGGACAGATAGGTTTCACCAAAGTCTTCGCTGCCACCTTCAGCGGTGCATCTTTTGAGAACCCACGAGATTGTGCTTGACAGTTCTTATGAGGAATTACGGAACGTGGGAATAGTCGAATGCGAGGAGTTCATTTTACTGTGCTACAGAAGGCACACAGAAGTAGTGGGAAGATAATGTATTTACCACACAAGTTATGGTCCCAACGGAAGACGCAATTATATCAGGAGATCACCTAATAAATCATGTTGGGTTTCAACGGACCTTGACGTCCGGTCGATGTGTTGGAGTTGTGAAGGACAAATATGATGAGTTATTGGAATGTATATATATGGTATGGAAATGTCCTCCAAATAATTTATACATATTTAAGGTTGGTTCTTTTCATGGGGTAAGGATCGCCCCCAAAGAATGACGAAGAGTATATGAGTAAATGGGGTAGCTCAGCAGTGTTAAGAATTGGCCGTCAATGTTTGTGACAAGCCTACGAAGAGGGCAAGCCGGCCAACGCAACGCTATCTACTAAACTCTATTTTAAGAAAATGTTCCGAAGACGTCACCCCGAGATTCTCTGCAATATGTAGTATGTGTGATCCGAACGGTTGTACCAAGTCACAATGACTGTGTTCGAATATATATTGTCATGAACAACAAGTTAACTGATCCTTCAAGGAATTGCTGTGAATGTGGAATATTGGAGAAATACAATTTTAGGAAAGCACTCGGGCTACACGCTCCATTGCAGTTAATAATTATCCTACATGGCCAGCCAGATGTAGAGGTTATGATGTTAGAGGTGGAGGTGAAAATCCTAGAGGTGGAGACCCGACCATTGATATAATTTTTATGATATGAGGGAGGTCACTACACCAAATGTGGTCATCACACGTATAATTCAGATTGTTATAGACAGAATAATTTTCCCTTAATTTGAATTGGTTTTTGAAAGAAAATTTAGGCGAGTCTGTTTAACATGCTCCATTCATGAGCGAGCATCGTAATCATACTACTTAGGGAAATACTCCCGTTGAGATATTACATGAGGATAGACATCCCTATTATTAGGTGTTAGTCACTAAAATATCCATGAGGCTAAGAGTGACTTTATATTACTTATTACAGTATGTTTTGATATAATTCTCGGAATAACTAATTTTAATCGTTAATTGTGTGCCCTATCGGTATGAGGGTTCATTTTATGTCGTGATTATCTTTGACGGACAATTATTGAAAGGAAGAAAGAAATGAAATGAAAAATTTCAGATTATATGATGTGCAAGCACTGTGATTCAGAGTTGAGGATGAGATCCTCCAATTTTTTGGCATAATGTGAAATATTTCAAAGCCGAGCTTCAAGCTGCGGTGGATATCATATGAGGACTGGGTCCTGGTAGTAAGAGTTTATGTTTTTAAAATTCTTCTTTTATGAATTAATACTTTCGTATCGCATTCGTAGATAAGAGTCATGTCCGTTAGGACTATTTGACAATTCTTGTATAGTTTCTACTCATATTAGCCATTTCTATTTTGAAACCATTGAGCTTAGCCTTTGAGACGAGCACCAGGTAAGGATAAATATGACGCATTAATTCGGGAAAATAATCACGAGGTCACCATACCTCATTCTGAGTAAAGTGGGATTTGTAGAATAAGGTATTTGATAACGGGGTTAATTGACAATGTTGTAATTTAATAATAACTCTTATGGCCAGACTTCAGAGTCATGGATATGTGTATGGTGTAGTATGTGAAGTATACACCGATCATAAGAGTCTTCAGTATTTGTTTAAACAAAAGAGTTGAATTTGAGGCAGAGAAGGTGGCCGGTATTGCAGAAAGATTATGATGTTACCTTTTTATATCATCAGGGAAAAAGCAAACGTGGTGGCTGACGCTTTGAGTAGGAAGTCAGCCAGTATGGGCAGTCTTGTTTATATTCCAGTCAGTGAGAGACCATTAGCTCTAGATGTCCAGGCCTTAGCCAACCGGTTCGTGAGATTAGACATTTCTGAACCTAGCAGGGTGTTAGCCTGCACGGTCGCTCGTTCTTCTTTATTAGAGCGTATCCGTGAGAGGCAATTTGATGATCCTCATTTGCGTGAGTTGAGGGATACAGTACAGCGGGGAGGTGCCACACAGGTGAATCTAGATGATGATGGGGTATTGAAATTGCAAGGTCGAGTTTGTGTGCCCAATGTCGAAGGGATTCGAAAGTCGATCTTAGCAGAGGCCCACAGTTTGCGGTATTCTATTCACCCAGGCATCGCGAAGATGTACCAGGACTTACGACAACACTATTGGTGGCACGGAATGAAGAAAGATATCGTTGCGTATGTCGCTCGGTGTCTAAATTGTCAGTAGGTGAAATATGAGCACCAGAGACCTGGTGGTGTATTCCAGAGAGGATTGAAATTCCCGAGTGGAAATGGGAGCGGATCACTATGGACTTCGTTTCTGGACTTCCTTTGACTCGGAGGAAATTTGATGCTATTTGGGTCATTGTTGATAGACCGACCAAATCAGCACACTTTATTCCAGAGTATCTGTCTCTACTCGTCGGAGAGGTTAGCGGAGGTTTACATTAGGGAGATTGTTCGTCTCCATGGGGTGCCGAGTATCTATTATCTCCGATCGGGGTACGCGGTTTACCTCGCGGTTACGGAGAGCGGTTCGGCGAGGAGTTAGGCACCCGGGTTCGATTGAGTACGGCATTTCATCCTCGGACGGATGGCCGGTCCGAGAGGACTATTCGGATTCTGAGGACATGCTTCGAGCTCGTGTTATTGATTTCGGAGGCTCGTGGGACCAGTTTCTGCCATTAGCAGAGTTCGCCTACAATAACGGTTACCAATCTAGCATCCAGATGGCTCCGTATGAGGCATTGTATGGTAGGCGATGTCGATCACCGGTTGGATGGTTTGAACCGGGAGAGGCTCGGTTGTTGGGTACAGACTTAGTTCAGAGGCCTTAGATAAGGTCAAGACTATTCAGGAGAGATTGCGTTCAGCTCGGTCTAGGCAAAAGACTTATGCGGATCGTAAGGTTCGAGATGTAGATTTCATGGTTGGTGAACGAGTATTGCTCCGGTGTCGCCTATGAAGGGCGTGATGAGGTTTGGGAAGAAGGGCAAGCTCGGCCCTAGGTATATTGGTCCATTTGAGATTCTAGACAGAGTGGGAGGGGTGGCTTACAGATTAGCTTTGCCGCCTAGCTTATCAGCCGTGCATCCGGTTTTTCACGTATCTATGCTTCGGAGATACCACGGCGATCCCACACATGTGTTAGACTTCAGTACTGTCCAATTGGACAATGATCTATCTTACGAGGAGGAGCCGGTAGCCATTCTAGACCGGCAGGTTCGACAGCTGAGGTCGAAGAGTTATCCTTCTGTGCGTGTTCAGTGGAGAGGTCGGCCTCCTGAGGCATCGACCTGGGAGTCCGAGTCTGATATGCGGAGCCGTTACCCACACTTGTTTCCTGACTCGGTACTTCTTTCTTTTGTCCGTTCGAGGACGAACGGTTGTTTTAGAGGTGGAGATTGTGACGACCCAAAGGGTCATCACTTATTTTATTAATAATTTCGAGCTTCTGAGGCCTTGAAAACCTCATTCTATGTTGCCTCGATTTACGTGCACAATCCGAGCATGTAGCCGGAAAGATTTTGTGATAGAAAATATGAATTCTATGAGAAATTTGGATAAAAATGATATTAATATTGATATGGTTGACTTCGGTCAACATTTTTGGTAAACGGATCCGGACCCGAGATTGGATGGTCCCGAGAGGTCCGTAGAAAAATATGGGACTTGGACATGTGTCCGGAGTCGAATTCTGAGGCCTAGAGCCCAAGTTATGAATTTTTATGTGAAATTGTTTTTGATGCAATTATTAAAGGAAATAAATTAATAGACCTTGGTATCGGGCTCGTATTTTGGTTCCGACGCCCGGTACAAGTCTTAAATATTATATATGTGATTTCTGTAAAGTTTGATGACATTTGGATGTCGTTTGAGATGTTTTGGACCTTGAGTCCCAAGTTTGAAAGTTTTGAAAACTAAAGGAATGAAAATCATGCATTTGAGGCTTGAATTGATGAAAACGAGGTGATATTGGCGATGTGATCGCATGAACAAGTTCATAATGTGTTTTTGAGGTTATGTGCATATTTGGTTTGGAGCCCCGAGGGCTCGGGTGAACTTTGGATAGGCCACGAAGTCAATTTTTCATGTTAGAAGTTGCTGTCTGCAACTGGTCTGCAGAGTTCGCAAATGCGAACAATAGTTCGCAAATGCGAACTCCGCACTATTCTGCAGAGTTCGCAAATGCGAACAATAGTTCGCAAATGCGAACTCCCCCCTATTGTGCCTGAGTTCGCAAATGCGAACAGTAGTTCGCAAATGCGAACTTGACCCTTCTGTACCTGTGCTCGCAAATGCGAGCCATAGTTCGCAAATGCGAACTAGCCACTATTCCGCCTTGGTTCGCAAATGCGAACAATAGTTCGCAAATGCGAACCTCCCCATATTTAGCCTGTGTTCGCAATTGCAAACAATAGTTCGCAAATGCGAACTTCCCAGTTTTGCCTTGGCTTCGCAAATGCGAAGAAATGTTCGCAAATGCGAACTTCCCACCCTTAGCTTATTTTTCAAACTCCGGAAATTGGTCGGGGTTCGCAATTGCGAACCCATGTTCGCAAATGCGAACACAGAGACCTGAAAAACACGAATTTCAGTCATTTCTTCATTTTTCACAAAACCAAAACGCCCATTTGCGACTCTTCAAGGATTTCTTCTTCATCAAAACGATTGTAAGTCACTTTTTACTTAATTCTTTCAATTCGTAACATCATTAAACATGTTTTTCATTAGAAATCAAATGTTTTCATGGTAAACTTCTTGTTTTTGTTAGAAAATAGGGTTTTTCATAAATTGGGGAATTGGACCTCGAATTGAGGTCCGATTTTGAAACAAATCATATATATGAACTCGTGGGGGAATGGGTAAAGGGATTTTAGTCATAACCCCGAATTCCGACCATGTGGGCCCGGGGTTGAAATTCACTATTCCGGGCAGAATGTTGTAAAAGTTGTATTTGGTCTTAAGAACTAGTTTGTTGAGTAAAATTGATGATATTAAATCAATTATGTATAGATACGGTTGAATTGGAGCCAAATTGAAAGAAAAGACATATCCACGGATTGAATTGTTCATAAGCACTCGAGGTAAGTGTTTGTTCTATCCTAGCATGAGGGAATAGGATTATGTGTTATGTGTTATGTGATCGAGTGCGGTGTATGGGCTGTGGTGACGAGCATCCATACACTGGCGTCTAGTATGACCGTGAGTCATTGAAAAATAATATTTTGAGATATATTACAGGTGAATCGTTATTGTTCTCCCTTGTTGGGACTTGTTGTGAAGATAATTATTGATTGCCCTTGATGGGACGATTTATGAATTGTTGTTTCTTTCTCTGCCCTTAACCGTGATTGTTATTTGGGTGAGGAAGAGTGATAATGCACGAAGGGTGATGCCGTGCCATGTTTATTTATTTATGCACGAAGGTTAATGCCGTGCCATGTTTATTTATTGATTATGCACGAAGGATCATGCCGTGCCCTATTATTGAACCATGTACGAAGGATCATGCCGTACTATGGATGTGAGGATGAGAGTAAAAGCACGAAGGGTGATGCCGTGTACTTTATTTGTTTATTTGGTGAGGATGAGAGTAAAAGCACGAAGGGTGATGCCGTGCAATTGTTTGCTATTCCTTGACTTGATATTACTTGTTTTTCCATTATATTTTATTTGGGTGATGCCGTGCAATTGTTTGCCATTTCTTGACTTGATATGACTTGTGTTTCCATTATACCTTGTTTTCCTTGTGAACTTATTTGATTGTTATTTGGGTGAGGAAGAGTGATAATGCACGAAGGATCATGTCGTGCCATGTTTATTATTGATTATGCACGAAGGATCATGCCGTGCCATGTTTATTATTGATTATGCACGAAGGATCATGCCGTGCCATGTTTATTATTGATTATGCACGAAGGATCATGCCGTGCCATGTTTATTATTGATTATGCACGAAGGATCATGTCGTGCCCTATTATTGATTATGCACGAAGGATCATGCCGTGCCCTGTTATTGAACCATGTACGAAGGATCATGCCGTACTATGGATGTGAGGATGAGAGTAAAAGCACGAAGGGTGATGCCGTGCAACTGTTTACTATTTCTTCAATTGATATTACTTGTGTTTACATTACACTTTGTTTTTCCTTGTGAAATTATTAACTGTGGTTAATTGTTGAATTCTTTAAGATATTCCTTATTGTGTTAATACTTGATTTTTTCTTGTTATTTTGTGGTACACATATATATATTGAATTGCACAGGTTTATGTGGGTGTCTGGTCCTAGGCTTGTCACTACTTCGCCGGGATAGGCCGGGCACTTACCAGCACATGGGGTCGGTTGTGCTGATGCTACACTTCTGTGCGTTTTTGCACAGGTCCAGGTTACGATCAGGAGCAGCAGCAGTAAATCGATTGCGTGGGAGTTGATCACATTTGAGACCAAGGTAGCTTGCGGACGTCCGCAAGCCCGGCGTGTCTCTCTTTATTTATGTTATTAGCTGTAGTCTCATTGTTCCAAGACAAACAGAATTATGTTATATTTCTTTCAGACTTTTATGTGTAGTATTCCATAGTAGTTTGTGAGTTGGTGACTCCAAGTCTTGGGTAGAGGATTTCAGTATGGTTTTACTTTGAAACTGCTTAATACTATTTCTATAAAGTATTCCGCATTTATTTAATTAAAATTGTGTTAAAACAGGATAACATGTATACAGTGGCTTGCCTAGCTACCACGAGTAGGCGCCATCACGATCCCGATGTAGGGAAAAAAATCCGGGTCGTGACAAGTTTAAGGCTAAAATCAGTCTGTTGGAGGATAAACTAAGAAATCTTCATTTCGAAAGCGGTTTACAAGCGGCATCCGATGAAGTGGAAAAGAAGCAGTTGAAGAAAGAAAATGAGATGTTGAGAGCTCAAATGGCTCAAATGAAAGTTGCATCCGAGACCCCAATTCGCTCGGCCCGGGATGAAAAGTTAATTGAGATTCTCCGGCGAAAGGTAAATGACTATAGCTTCGATTTGGATAAAGCAGAGAAAGAGTTAGTCATGGCTCGGAAGCAAATGGATAAAGATGTTGAGAAGAGAGCCAAATTGGTTCAACAGATGCAAGACAAGCATGATTTCGAAGTAGCTCAGCTTAGAAAGAAAACAATCTCAGCCACGGCCAAAAGCAACAAGATTATTAAAGATCTTGAGGAAGAAAGAGAATATTGCTACACGACCATGGCTAGATTAGAATTGGAGCTACAACAGGTGCAAAAGGACAACCAACATGTCTTGGACGCTCGCAATCAACAAATAAGTCGGTTATTGCAAGAAAAAGGGGTCATCAGAGAAAAGATTGTTCGCATCGCCCAGTACATCACCAAGAAGACTCAGCTTTGTGAAGAGATGTCTCGAAGGACTTTTGTATCTGCAATGAAGTTTTTTGTACAGCAAGTCATGGCCGACCTGGATAGGCTTCAAAGGGGTTTAGCATATAGGCCCGCGGCAAGGCCGAACGATGCCTCGCGGGCACTAGGTGCATTAATGTACTCTTAGGTCATGCATCATCTTTTATTTTTCTTTTCTTAAACATCACTTTGTAATCAAGGTTTTGAATTATCAATGAGAAAACAAAAGTGTTGTTACCAATTCTTTTACTTTATGTCATTTCTTTGAATCCGCTAGGCAAATAAATAGGAACGTAATCATGAAAACGACAATGAAAAGAGAGAGAGAAAGAAAAAGCAAGAAAAAGAAAGAAAAGAAAAAAAAAGGAAAAGCAAGAAAAGAGAAAAAGCAAAAAAAAGAAGAGAAAAGAAGAAAAGAAAGAAAACAAAAGAGTGGAAAAGAAAAGATGATTAAAGTAAGCAGCAGCCGGGATGATGCATAACGACTCGAGCAAATGTGTTTGTTTTTTAAAGTCGTTATATCTTAGTCATGCGCTAACAACTGACAAGTGTTGATGTTTGTGAGTCCAGATTTTCCAGGCAACTGGCATACTGGCTACCCACCCATACAACACTAGGTCCAAAAAGATGACAAAGGCTGTGTCCCAGGAGATCGAGGCAACCATTGTAGACCCTGCTCACGAAGAAGAGATCGTGGATGTGGCAGGGATGAATGAAGAAATGTACAAGTTGAGGCAACAGATGGCAGAAATGTACCAGGCCTGGTCAAGAGGTCAACCACTACCAGCCTACCCAGCTAACCCTGCATATGTCCCTCCAGCCAATCCTAACCCAGAGCCACCAACGATGAACTCATCCTCCACCTACCCCGACTACCCTCCATACTATGCTTCCACCTCCCAGATGCCACCACCTCCAGCCAAGCAAGCACCACCTCCTATTGCTCCTGTGTATGTAGCACCACCACCCGCTGCTATACACAAATCCTCTAGTGAACCAATGTTTCATATCCAGGATCCTCATTACTACCCTCCGGAGCCTACTTTCAGACAACACGAGTCTCACGCCCCTATGATAGAAGCAAGTGCCGGGCAGGAAGAGATGGCTCGGAAAGTAAAAAGTCTTGAGAACGCTTTCCGCAATATGCAAGGGCTAGGAGGGCAAGTAAGTGTAGCCTACAAAGACCTGTGTTTGTTCCCTGAGGTGCAGCTTCCTGCGGGATTTAAGTTGCCAAAGTTTGACATGTACAACGGACACGGGGATCCGGTAGCTCATCTGAGAGGATACTGTAGCAAGATGAGAGGCGCGGGAGGAAGAGATGAATTGTTGATGGCGTACTTCAGCCAAAGCTTGAGTGGATCAGCGCTGGAATGGTACACCCGACAGGACCATACAAGATGGTTCGTTTGGGATGACTTAGCGCAAGCTTTCGCTAGTCACTTTCAGTACAATGTGGAGATCATACCCGACAGAGGTTATCCCTTACCAAGCTGGAGAAAAAGCCAGGAGAGAGCTTTAGAGAATACGGTTTTAGATGGAGGGAACAGGCCGCTAGAGTGGATCCGCCAATGAAAGAAGGTGAGATGGTGGACTGTTTTTTGCAAGCTTTGGAGCCAACGTACTACGGCCATCTAGTGTCGGCAATCGGGAAAAGTTTCAACGAAGTTGTGAAAATGGGAAGTTTTGTAGAAGAGGGTTTGAAGACAAACAAGATTATGAGTTTTTCGGCTATCAAAGCCACCAATCAAGCTATACAGAGTGGAAGTGGAGGAGTGATGGGAAAGAAGAAGAAAGAAGAAGTATCAACCATTGAAAGCAGGTCCTGGAGTCGCAACCCACATTATAACCCACCAAGACCCTACCGCCAACACACGCCAAGCCCAGCAACTCCATATAATCCACCACCACCGTCTTACCCACCAAACCCCTACAACACACCAAGCCCATATAACCCACCACCACCACCATACCCACCAACTGTCCCATATTACCACCACCCTCAAGCACAAACCTACCCACCACCACCACCCCACGTGTGGAGAGCTCAAGCTCCACACAATGTGTACCACACCCAAAATACATACCCAACCCCTAAACCTTACCGAAACCAGAATAGACCCAGGCCGGACGCTGATTGGAGAAACAAAGCAAAAAAGACATTCACTCCTCTCGGAGAATCATATACCAGTCTTTACCACAGGTTGAAAGAGTTAGGGATGTTGAGACCAATTGCACCAAAAAATCCAAACCCACCCTCGAAAAATCTTGATTCTTCTGTCAGATGTGAATACTGTTCGGGAACATTGGGCCACGATACTGAGAAGTGTTGGCAATTAAAGAATGCCATTCAAGATCTTATCGATGAGAGGAGAATTGAAGTGCAGGCTCCCGAGGCCCCAAACATTACCTAGAATCCATTGCCGAATCACCACGAAACGAATATGATAGAACTGGTGCAGGGTGATGGCAATCAAAAACCATCTCAGGCCGTCATGATGATAAAGTCGAGTGACAAGTTAGAAAAAGAAATTGTGAAAGAGGAAGTAATTGTTGAAAAACCAAAGCCAGTAGTGAGGGGAGGTTTAAAGGTGGTAGTGCCAGGTGCAAAGACAACTGTGACTGTGAAGGGTGCAAGTGCAGAGCCAGTAATCATAAAACCAGTAGTGCAAATGCCAGTGGTGAATACAAAGACTGTGCCTTGGAACTATAACAAGGTAACGGTAGTTTACAAGGGAAAAGAGATTTCTGGTGAAATTAATGAAACGCATGGACTCACACGATCCGAAAGGTGTTTTGCTCCAGAGGAGCTGAGAAAGATGAAAGCGGTGAAAGAAAGTCAATTGAAAAAGCCAGTGTCGGAGGAGGAAGCAGAAGAGTTTCTTAAGAAAATGAAGTCACAAGAGTACTCGGTGGTTGAGCAGTTAAGAAAGACCCCGGCCCAGATTTCTTTGTTATCTTTGTTGATACATTCGGAGGAGCACCGGAAGGCTCTTATGAAGATTCTAAATGAGGCTCATGTTCCGGAGAAGATTTCAGTGTGTCATTTGGAGAAGATTACCAGCAAAATTTTCGAGTCTAATAGAATCACCTTCTCTGATAGGGAGCTGCCGGCGGAAGGAACTGAACACAATAAAGCATTATAACTCACAGTGAAGAGTGAAGAGTCAGTCGTGACCAGGGTATTGATTGATAATGGATCGAGCGCGAACATTTGCCCGCTGTCAACTCTCGGGAAGCTGAACATTAGCCCGGACAGAATCCGGAGAAACAGTATCAATGTGAGAGGGTTTGACGGCGGAGGTAAGAACACTCTGGGAGATATTATTTTGGAAGTGACCATCGGTCCCGTTGATTTTACAATGGAGTTCCAGGTGCTCGACATCGCCGTATCATATAACTTGCTGTTAGGTCGACCCTGGATTCATGCGGCCAAAGCGGTGCCATCTTCTCTACACCAGATGGTCAAGTTTGAATGGGAGCAGCAAGAGATTGTTGTGCACGGAGAGGAAAATGCTTGTAATGTGGTAGCACCTTTTGACGGTACTGATGGGGATAGAGGTCCTTGGGTCTACCAAGTGACGGATGCTATAGAGGTGAACAAAGTTGCTGAAGGAGAAAAGTTACCAACCCCAATGTTGGCACCAACTGCTATAATGGTGGCCAAAGAAATGCTGAAAAATGGATTTGCACCGGGGAGGGGATTAGGCAAAACACTACAGGGAGTCACTCAACCAGTTCAGCTTCCGGAGAATAAAGGTACATTCGGCTTAGGGTTCAAACCCACCTTTGCCGATATCCAAAGAGCCTCTAAAGCCAAGAGAAACTGGACCTTGCCCAAACCCATACCCAAATTATCCGACATCTTTATCGGGCCTGGTACAAAATATCAACCATCTGCTGCAGCAAAGTGCATTGAGACCCAACTTGATGAAGAAATGCTTGGTTTTAGGAAAATGTTCTGGGAGGTGAATACGATTGAAGCAGGGGAAGGCACGAGCAACATGGACGTGCAATTTGTGGGGCCCCGAGTCACATTGAACAATTGGGAAGCTACTCCTTTCCTTATCCGGAAGGAGTCTTGGTAGTTAGCTCAAAATTTCATCATTGTTTCCCCGAAAGTTGTTATTTTATAGTTTCCCCATTCCCCTCAAAAAAAAAATCAATCACCTTGTATCCCGAACATTGTTCGTTTCTTTTATTAATGAAATGCAGTTTTTCCTTTTTCTTCACTTTTGCCTTATTTTTCTTTATTTTTCCTTTTGTACAGTTTTGCATGTGTTGATTCCAATGCCATGTCATGCGTGAAGGATTCTAGACCCGGTTCTGACAATCACGCTACTATACAAGAAATCGAGGAAGATAGTGAAATAGAATGTGAGGATGAGGAAGCCCTGGAGGAAATAAGTAAGGACATGAAACAATACGAGGAAAAACCCAAGCCGAATCCGAGTGATACAGAATCTGTAAACTTGGGGAGCGAGGATGATGTCCGAGAAACAAAGATTAGTGTGCATTTGGAGACACCCCTCAGGGATGAATTGATAGGGTTGTTACATGAATTTAAGGACATCTTTGCCTGGTCCTATGATGACATGCCCGGGCTTAGCACAGATTTAGTGGTACACAAGTTGCCTATCTACTCGGAATGCCGGCCAGTAAAACAAAAGCTGAGAAAATTCAAAACGGACATTAGCGTAAAGATAAAGGAAGAGGTGAATAAGCAGTTTGAGGCAAAGGTCATAAGAGTTACCAAATACCCCACCTGGTTGGCAAATGTTGTGCCGGTCCCAAAGAAAGATGGCAAAACCAGAGTGTGTGTAGACTATAGAGACCTCAACAAAGCCAGTCCAAAGGATGACTTCCCATTGCCAAACATCCACATATTAATCGACAATTGCGCCAAGCATGAAATCGGTTCGTTTGTGGACTGTTATGCAGGTTATCACCAGATCCTTATGGACGAAGAAGATGCTGAGAAAACCGCCTTCATTACACCTTGGGGAACGTACTGTTACAGAGTAATGCCGTTTGGATTGAAGAATGCCGGGGCAACTTACATGAGGGCAATGACCACAATGTTTCATGATATGATGCATCGGGAAATTGAAGTATATGTGGACGATGTCATCATAAAGTCCGGAAAACAACCTGATCATGTGAAAGATTTGAAGGAAGTTTTTCCAAAGACTCCGGAGGTACAATCTAAAACTCAATCCGGCGAAGTGTGCTTTTGGAGTACCTTCGGGGAAACTACTGGGGTTTATTGTGAGTCGGCGAGGTATTGAACTGGATCCGTCAAAGATCAAGGCTATTCAAAGTCTACCTCCGCCGAAAAACAAGAAAGAGGTCATGAGCTTATTAGGAAGGTTGAATTACATTAGTCGGTTCATTGCTCAATTGACATCAACATGCGAGCCGATCTTCAAGTTGTTGAAGAAAGATGCGGCGGTGAAATGGACCGACGAGTGTCAGGAAGCCTTCGACAAGATCAAAGAATATTTGGCCAATCCTCCGGTGTTAGTACCTCCAGAACCAGGGCGACCTCTGATTTTGTATTTGACGGTGCTAGATAACTCTTTCGGTTGTGTACTGGGTCAACATGATGAGACAGGCAAGAAAGAACAAGCCATCTACTACCTCAGCAAAAAGTTTACATCTTACGAGGTGAAGTATACCCAACTGGAGAGAACTTGTTGTGCATTGATTTGGGTGGCTCAGAAGCTAAAGCATTATTTGTCAGCATACACTACGTACTTGATATCACGATTGGATCCTCTCAAGTATATCTTTCAGAAGCCCATGCCTACGGGAAGACTGGCCAAATGGCAGATTCTGCTCACAGAATTTGACATTGTTTATGTAACTCGTACGGCAATGAAGGCACAAGCTATTGCGGACCACTTAGCCGAGAATCCGGTGGATGATGAATATGAACCACTGAAAACATACTTTCCGGATGAAGAGGCAATGCTTGTCGAGAAGATGGAGCAAGAGGAGAGACCAGCATGGAAAATGTACTTTGACGGAGCCGTCAACAGCAGGGGCGTTGGTATCGGAGCGGTACTCATTTCAAGTACGGGTCAACACTATCCCGTTACAGCTCAGCTTCGATTTTTCTGTACCAACAATATGGCCGAATATGAGGCGTGCATCTTGGGATTAAGGATGGCGATTGACATGGGTATTCAAGAAATTTTGGTCATGGGTGATTCGGATCTCTTGGTACACCAAATTCAAGGGGAATGGGAGACACGAGATTTGAAATTGATACCATATCGGTATTGTTTGCACGAGTTGTCTCAAAGATTCCGGTCTATAGAATTCAAGCACATCCCGAGAATGCACAATGAGATTGCAGATGCTTTGGCCACACTGTCCTCTATGTTGCATCATCCGGACAAGACATATATAGATCCACTCCAGATCCAAGTCCGAGATCAGAATGCTTATTGCTTCGTTGTGGAAGAAGAGTCGGATGGAGAGCCGTGGTATCATGATATTAGAGAATACTTGAAAGTTGGCAAATACCCGGAGCAAGCCACCGGAGACCAGAAGAGAGCCATCAGGCGTCTAGCCAATGGATTTTTCTTTAGTGGAGGAGTGGTATACAAAAGAACACCAGATTTGGGTTTATTGCGGTGTGTAGGTGCACAACAAGCAGATGAAATTATGATTGAAGTACATGCTGGAGTATGCGGGCCTCACATGAGCGGATATGTTTTAGCAAAGAAGATCTTGAGAGCTGGGTACTACTGGCTCACAATGGAGCGTGATTGTATCAGGTATGTAAAGAAATGCCATCAATGCCAGGTGCATGGGGATCTGATCCACTCCCCGCCTTATGAGTTGCACACAATGTCAGCACCATGGCCCTTTGTTGCTTGGGGCATGGATGTCATCGGCCCGATAGATCCAGCCGCTTCTAATGGGCACAAGTTTATCCTGGTTGCAATTGATTATTTCACCAAGTGGGTCGAAGCTAAGACATTCAAGGCGGTGACGAAGAAAGCGGTGGTGGATTTTGTGCACGAGAATATCATATGCCGATTTGGAATCCCCAAAGTGATTATCACAGACAATGGAGCCAATTTAAACAGTCATCTCATGGCAGAAGTTTGTGAAAGGTTTAAGATCACGCACCGTAATTCCACACCTTACAGGCCGAAGGCAAATGGTGCAGTAGAAGCGGCAAATAAAAACATCAAGAAGATTCTCCGGAAGATGGTGGAGGGATCCGAGGCAGTGGCATGAAAAGTTACCCTTTGCTCTCATGGGATACCGCACGACGGTACGTACTTCTATCGGAACCACGCCTTATACCCTAGTGTATGGAACAGAGGCCGTTATACCCGCAGAAATAGAAATACCGTCATTGCGAATTATAGCCGAATCCGAGATAGATGACGATGAATGGGTAAAGGCCCGGTTAGAACAGTTGAATTTGATTGATGAGAAGAGATTGGCCGCAGTCTGCCATGGACAGTTGTATCAGCGGAGAATGGCCAAAGCATATAATAAGAAGGTACGACCTCGAAAGTTTGAAGTTGGACAACCTGGTATTGAGGCGTATCTTACCACATTGGGCAGAGGCAAAAGGCAAGTTTGCACCGAATTGGCAAGGACCGTTCGTGGTATCACGGGTGTTGTCCAATGGAGCATTATACTTAACTGATGTTGAAGGAAAGTGCGTAGAGACTGCTATCAATTCAGATGCAGTCAAAAGATACTATGTATGATTCCTTTTCAATTGTATGTTTTGTATTTTGTTGTGATTTTGGAATTGAAATGACGAAGGCATTTTTATTCTCTATCCAAACACTTTATCCATTGTTAACCCCTTTGAGCCTTATTGAATGAATTCTTTCATATCCCTCTCTCGGAACTACTCTAGTGCAATAAGATCGAAATTGACAAAATGAAAATGAAAAAATGAAAAATGATGGAAAAAAAAAAATGAAAAAAAAAAGAGAAAAAGACAAAAATCGGGAAAAAGTCAAAAAGAAATCCATCTAACTTATGAAGTTGGATGAACTACGTTTGACTTGATCCCGAAAGGGTACGTAGGCAGCCTCTCTGAGGTTCAGTCACAATAAAAGGAAAAATCCAAAAATTCCCCACATATTGAAACTGGGGCAGAAGTTATGTTTTAATAATTCCGAAAGTTGTAAATATGTTTAACCCTCGTTGAAATTTTGAGCCTTTATATCTTTCTTTCTTAACCCGTCCAAAAGCCACGTTACAGTCCAAAGGAAGACCTTCTGATCAATTCCGAAATGATAACGAATACAACGAAGGAGGAGCGAAGTATCGGACAATACCCGTGGAACAGAAAACAAAATACAAAAAGGAAAAAATGGAAAAAAATAAAAAAAATGAGAGAGTCTCATCAGTGAAAACCTTAGCCGGCACTGTGAGACGATTGTGAGGTTGAGAGAATAAACGAGAGAGTCTTATTGGTGAAAACCTTTCGAGGCACCGTAAGACGATCGTGAGGACTATCAAAAGAGGAAAAGGCAACAAAAAAGATTATTGGTTTGGGTCAAAGGCAATTCAGAGTCAGAATAATGATTGGAACGAACTAGGTCAGAGTTTAAATACATGGCATGGTCAGCGGAATCAGCCAGCAAATACCCAGATAAGTTCTGTCATCTCTCCAAAATACCCTTACCTTTCTTTCATTTTTTCTGCATTTCATTGTTTACCCTTTTGAGAGCTAACTACCAGCTCCTGATAACGGAAGTTGAAACAACACTGGATCAGAAAGAATGGAAGATTGGGGAAAGGAATAAAGAAGCTTGGCAAACATGGCCAAAGAAAAAGAAAACAAAACAAAATGGAAAAAATGAGAAAATACAAAAAGAGTCTGCAAGGGACAAGAAGTCGAAAGCCATGCAACATGAAGAAGCAGAAACAAAGGAAGCAATAAGAAGTGGGGACGGCAGATGCCAGTTGCCAGCAGTTTATATCTAATAAATTTTGTTTCATGCAGGAACAAATTGTCACTAATCACTTTAAAGTGAATGTGACCAATGTGGAAAATACCAAAAAGAGAAAGTCTGCCGAATAAGTGGAGAAATTCACAGGCAAGAAATGAGTTGGTAAAAGAAAATACCAAAAAGAGGAAGTAACATATTTTAAAATCCACTCCCCAGTCCTCAGGCTGAGGGAATACTTTTCTGCATTTTGCATTGCATGTTTAAATTCTGTTAGGCGCCCACCTTCAAATACGGGAATATTTTCTGCATTCGCATTGCACGTTTAAATTCTGTTAGGCGCCCACCTTCAAATACGGGAATATTTTTCTGCATCGCATTGCACGTTTAAATTCTGTTAGGCGCCCACCTTCAAATACGGGAATATTTTCTGCATTCGCATTGCACGTTTAAATTCTGTTAGGCGCCCACCTTCTAATACAACACTGGGTCAGAAAGAAGGAAGAGTTGGGAAGGAAATAAGGAAGCTCGGCAAACATGGCCAAAGGAAAAGAAAGCAAAACAAAAATGCAAAAAGTGAGAAAATACAAAAGGAGTCTGCAAGGGATAAGCAGTTGAAAGTTACACAGCATGAGAAAAGCAAGAAAGAAGAAAGCAATAAGAAGCAGGGACGGCAGATGCCAGTTGCCAGTAGTTTATATCTATAAAATTTTGTTTCATGCAGGAACAAATTGTCACTCATCACTTTAAAGTGAATGTGGCCAATGTGGAAAAATAGAAAACGCAAAAAGGGAAAGTTTGCCAATAAGTGGAGAAATTCACAGGCAAGGGATAATTGGTAAAAGAAAATACCAAAAAGAGGAAGGTAGCATCCTTGAAAATCCACTCCCCAGTCCTCAGGCTGCGGGAATATTTTCTGTATCGCATTGCACGTTTAATTTCTGTTAGCCGCCCACCTTCAAATACGGGAATACTTTTCTGCATCGCATTGCACGTTTAATTTCGTTAGGCGCCCACCTTCAAATACGGGAATACTTTTCTGTATCGCATTGCACGTTTAAATTCTGTTAGGCGCCCACCTTCAAATACGGGAATATTTTCTTGCATTGCACGTTTAAATTCCGTTAGGCGCCCACCTTCAAATACGGGAATATTTTCTGCATTTGCATTGCACGTTTAATTTCGGTTAGGCGCCCACCTTCTAATACGGGAATATTTTCTCGCATCGCATTGCACGTTTAATTTACGTTAGGCGCCCACCTTCAAATACGGGAATATTTTCTCGCATTTGCATTGCACGTTTAATTTCCGTTAGGCGCCCACCTTCAAATACGGGAATATTTTCTGCATTCGCATTGCACGTTTACATTCCGTTAGGCGCCCACCTTCAAATACGGGAATATTTTCTGCATTGCACGTTTAATTTCCGTTAGGCGCCCACCTTCAAATACGGGAATATTTTCTGCATTTGCATTGCATGTTTACAATCCGTTAGGCGCCCACCTTCAAATACGGGAATATTTTCTGCATCGCATTGCACGTTTAAATTCCGTTAAGCGCCCACCTTCAAATACGGGAATATTTTTCTGCATCGCATTGCACGTTTAAATTCCGTTAGGCGCCCACCTTCAAATACGGGAATATTTTTCTGCATCGCATTGCACGTTTAATTTCTGTTAGGCGCCCACATTCAAATACGGGAATATTTTCTGCATTTGCATTGCACGTTTAATTTCTGTTAGGCGCCCACCTTCTAATACGGGAATATTTTCTGCATCGCATTGCACGTTTAATTTCTGTTAGGCGCCCACCTTCAAATACGGGAATATTTTCTGCATTTGCATTGCACGTTTACATTCTGTTAGGCGCCCACCTTCAAATACGGGAATATTTTCTGCATTGCACGTTTAATTTCTGTTAGGCGCCCACCTTCAAATACGGGAATATTTTCTGCATTTGCATTGCACGTTTAAATTCCGTTAGGCGCCCACCTTCAAATACGGGAATATTTTCTTCATCGCATTGCACGTTTAAATTCTCTGTTAGGCGCCCACCTTCAAATACGGGAATATTTTTCCGCATCGCATTGCACGTTTAAATTTCGTTAGGCGCCCACCTTCAAATACGGGAATATTTTCTTTCGCATCGCATTGCACGTTTAATTTCTGTTAGGCGCCCACCTTCAAATACGGGAATATTTTCCGCATTTGCATTGCACGTTTAAATTCTGTTAGGCGCCCACCTTAAATACGGGAATATTTTCTGCATCGCATTGCACGTTTAAATTCCGTTAGGCGCCCACCTTCAAATACGGGAATATTTTCTGCATTTGCATTGCACGTTTAATTTCTGTTAGGCGCCCACCTTCTAATACGGGAATATTTTCTGCATCGCATTGCACGTTTAATTTCTGTTAGGCGCCCACCTTCAAATACGGGAATATTTTCTGCATTTGCATTGCACGTTTACATTCTGTTAGGCGCCCACCTTCAATACGGGAATATTTTCTGCATCGCATTGCACGTTTAATTTCCGTTAGGCGCCCACCTTCAAATACGGGAATATTTTCTCGATTTGCATTGCACGTTTACATTCCGTTAGGCGCCCACCTTCAAATACGGGAATATTTTCTCGCATTGCACGTTTAATTTCGTTAGGCGCCCACCTTCAAATACGGGAATATTTTCTGCATTTGCATTGCATGTTTACAATCCGTTAGGCGCCCACCTTCAAATACGGGAATATTTTCTGCATCGCATTGCACGTTTAAATTCTCTTAGGCGCCCACCTTCAAATACGGGAATATTTTCTGCATCGCATTGCACGTTTAAATTTCGTTAGGCGCCCACCTTCAAATACGGGAATATTTTCTTCTGCATCGCATTGCACGTTTAATTTCTGTTAGGCGCCCACCTTCAAATACGGGAATATTTTCTGCATTTGCATTGCACGTTTACATTCTGTTAGACGCCCACCTTCAAATACGGGAATATTTTCTGCATTGCACGTTTAAATTCTGTTAGGCGCCCACCTTCAAATACGGGAATATTTTCTGCATTTGCATTGCACGTTTCAATTCTGTTAGGCGCCCACCTTCTAATACGGGAATATTTTTTGCATATCATGGTTTACACAGTTAAAAAGCCCACACTGGGGCAGAAAAAGAAAAAAAGTAGTTTGTTGTTTTGTTTTAAGCAGGTTCATCTCGAGATCAAGAAAATCAAAAAGAGAGTTAACAAGAAAAGAAAAATCAACAAAAAAGAGAGTCAGCATCAAAGAAAATCAACAAAAAAGAGGAAGATTCTGCATCACCGGAAAGGGAAGAAGAGCAAAAGCTAGATTAGGAACAATTGTAATTGTAGGATCATAGCTTAGAATAGCTTCTTCATTTTACATTGTTTCCCCCCCGGTGTAATAAGGAGTAAGTCAGCAAAGTCATAACAGTGTCAATGCAACAGTAAAGTCTGGTAGTTTTAAACTACAAGACCTTCCCGAACTACACCGACCTGATTCTCGTTTAGCCCAGGATATGTAGGCAACCTCTGAGGCAGGGTGCGGTCAAAAGGTTTTCAAAAATGCTTTCACGGAATATGTCTATGTGCAAAAATCTCTCATTACTGCTCACTTATCTTTGCACTGAAACTCTTCGTGTTCCCGAGCAAAGAGGGGCAGCTGTGAGCACATGATTTTTGCACCAGGCAAATAATTCCAAAATTAAAATAAATATGTTTTTTAGTGCAATTACTTGCTTTGCTTGAAATTAGTTATATTTTTGTGTGTTTGAATAAGTAAGAAATTAGAAAAAATCAAAAAAAATAGTAGTAATTAATTTGTTAGTTTAGTTAATTAGAAAATTAGTAAAATAGCTTAAGTAGTAGAAATAAAGGAAAAATAGCAGAAAATTACCAAAAAATACTAGGAAATTAGAGTAAGTAGGAAAATTAGGATTTATATTTTTCATAAAAGAAAAAGAAAAAAAAAGAATAAAAGAAAATGCATAAAAATCATTAAAACCAGAAAATACAAAAAATAGATATATATATATTGGATATGATAAACTTGGGCCAGTTGCAATCCAAGTCACTGGCCCAATATTTTAGTCCAAAGGTGATTTGGTCCGGAAATGATGGTGAAATAATCTCAGCCGTTCATGTCCTTAAATCCAACGGCTGAGATAATTGTTGGAATTAATTAGTTATTGAATTATGGGAGGATGGATCCAAGCCGTCCGTTTGATTTAATCCAAGGGTCTAAGACTTTGGCCTCATAAGTAATAGGACGGCGTCGTTTTAGTAACGCTCATCCAGAGCCGTTGATCTCTCTTCAACGAGCGGCTCAGATTATCTTAAACGACCAGCCTATAAAAGGCTTTGGTCCGAGAACTTTGGTCATTTTTACAACCCTAGAGACTCAGCCGCCCTAATCTCTCACCCTCTTCATCATCTTCATCTTCACCGGCTATGGCGGCCACCACTCCTACGGTGGTCGCCGGCTCCTCTTACTACTCCTATCTTCTTCTCCTTCCTCATCATTCCATAATACACCCAAAACCCCCAGAAAATACCCTGTTCTTCAAAGTCCCGGTCACCGGAATCTTTGCCGGTGACCGCTAAACAATGAGAACCGCTTCCAAACCAATGCCGTTCTATTCCTCTCCATGAGATCTATCCAACCATACCACTGGCTACCCTCGAATAAGTCTGGAACGTTTCGAATATCCCAAAAAGGGTCGTCGGAACCCTAACTCCGGCGACCCCAAGTTCAAACCCCAATCAAGAATCGTTCTTTACCCTCACCCAAACACCCCCCTGCAACTTAAATCTCAAAAAGGCTTCATCTTTAAGCCTTGAAAGAAGAATCAGAAAGATTGAAAAAAAAAGGATCTGGAAAAGAATAAGAAAAAGAAAATAAGAAGAATAAAAGGAGCCTGAGAGTACGAGAGAAACAGAGAAAAGAAAGAGATTAGGAAGCTCGGGGGACAGGCCCCGCGAGCTAAGTACCCTCACCCCTTTTATGCTTTATTTGTTTCTGTTTATTTGCTTGCATGCATGTTTTCTTGCTGTTTCATTGTTTATTTTTGATCTTGAAATCCTGTGATCCATTCATTGTTACTTGCTTATTGTTCATGTCTCTCTTCTGTGATTTCGTCCTATGTTAGTTTTCTGCTTATGTTCTCTGACTTCGTATGTTTTTGACCTGTTTAGTATTAGGGTTCTATAATCATCTTACTCACATCCTTTGTTATTACTCTGTTCTGACTGTTTTAGGTTTAGTTTAACACTAATGTTGACTTTCATCTTATTCATCTTCATATGCATATGCTCCTGTTTGTTTATTTTCATGTTCTGTTTCTTCCATGTTTAGTCATGTTTAGTCTAATACATGTTTTAGGGTTATGAAGTGTTTGGTTTGTCTCTCGAGTTCAAAATTAGATCTTGATATTCATGTTCTCTCTTCTATTCTGTTAGGGTTTTTATCTTGTTAGTTTTCAATAGCTCTTCTGTCAACTTACATGTTTGGATCCTGATACTATGTTCAATGGTTTGTCTTTCATTGTCACTCAGATTTGTATTAGATTACTTTTGTTGGCTTGTTTCTCTTTCTGTATCTTCACATGTCTAGTCTTAGTAAAGCTTGGCAATCTTATATCAAGTTATCCTGTGTTTAATCTGGGGTTCACTTCTTTGCTCACATTCTGGTGGTCTTATTTGTGTTCATTTTTAGTGCAAGTCTAGTATTCTTGTCGTATCATCTCTCATATGTTTTATTTGATGAATGAGTATGCCAATTTGGGGTCTGTTTCTCTTCATGTCATCCTCACATGATAGATTTAGGTTCCTCCTCCACTGTTTTTCCATATTTTCCTGTTCTTCATTTCCATGTTCTTCCTTCCTTTATGTTATCTGTCATGCATTTGTATTAGTTTTAGGTTTAATTTGTTCCTTATCTCTCACATATATTACACCTGTTTAGTTTGGCATAGGAATTAAGGTGTCTTTTTGTCTTAACATTGGTTTCTGATTCCTTGATCTTTCTCTTGTCACTTTTGCATGACCTTCTTTGCTTCTCCATATCTTTCTTGTTTCTCATTTTTCACTTTTCACATGTGTACACAAGATTAGGATTAGTTCATAATTCTATGCTTTACCTGTCCTGTTTGCTTAGCATGATCTTAGGGTCAATACTTGAAAGTGAATTCTGATTACCATTCTGTTGAAGTCCATTGTTTCTGGAGTCATGTTGACTGTTTCATGAGAGTCTATGCTTCTGTGTGCCTATGCCATGAACCATTAGAGTTTTTGAAGTTTTCAATGTATTATATAACATAAACTGCTTGTAACTAAGTCTAATTTGACATTGATTGGCACATGAAATTGGGTAATGTGAACTGATTAATTAAGATTCAACCCTATCAATTGTTCCCTTCTGAGTTTTGATTGATTGATTCACATTGTTTGATATTATGTGGCTATACATGTTGAAAATGATTGAGTTCTCAGCAGTTCTTGTTAGTATGAGCATATGATTTACATTCAATGACTTTAGGGGGTTGGTTATAGCTGCTAGTGCAAGGTTCCATAAAAATGGTTAGTTTTTAAGTAGGTGTTTACTGAAAATGCAAAATAGGCTGTTAATTAAATAATTGGTCTAAGAATGGCCAACCTTGCAAAGGGTTGACCCATTCTATAAGGCCCTAACACACAGCTCACTGTTAAGCAGTGGGTGGTTGTGCAAAGGGGCTATGTCTGCAAATGCAGACTAGCCCAGGCTCTATATTGAGCCCTGAACAGCAAAGTGGCCAAACCCGTAAAGGTTTTGGGCCCAACTGTTCAGTATATGGCTTTGATAGCCCAAGCTAAGTCTCAACTTGAGACTGGCTAATTCTTAAATAGGTTAATCATAACAATAAAACAGGCTATGCCTGCAATTAGCTTTAATTAGGAATAAATTGGTCTTAATTGACTGGAATTAGTTTAAAAGTGGCTAAAATTGAAATAGCTCTTAGAAATAAATCTAGCCAGCCTTTAAATACTAATGCCAGGGCTGGCTATTAGTTAAATAGGTTCAAAACTAGCTGAAATCTGCCCTAGGCAAGCTGGTAAATCAGCAGTGCCCTTAGGGGCACAATTGGGTATTAAAAAGGTAAAATAGTAACTAGTAAGAACTTAGGAGGGTAATAGGGACATTCATGCTCCTGATTTCTGCAATTTTGCAGAGATTTAGGGGTATAATGGTCTCCTAAAAATGGGAAATCTGTAAAAATCTCAAACCCCTAAGGTCATACTAGTAAAAAACCATAAAAGAGAATCTTTGGAACCTTCCAGCACATGCTGGAAGGGTTTTGATAACTGAAATGGGGACTTAAGTGTAGAATTGGTAATTTTAGGAGGGGGAGAAGTGGGATAAAATCCCATAACTTTCTCCCCAAGTTTCAGCCTTAGGTTAACTATAAATACACCTTCACAAGAGCTGAAAAAGGGGATTCCACTGAAGAGTAATCTGAGAAAATACATTTGGGTTCCATTGGGAGAGTAATCTGAAAAACACCTAAACTGAAATTCACACAAAAAGCTTGAGAGATAAAAATAGCAATAGAACAATAGGATTTTTCTGGGGTTTCTCAGTAGAACTCGCTGGTTTCCATTGGTTTTTGTCGTGTTCTTCTGCTCGAATTGGATTGGATTCTTCTGTTACATTGTGGATTCGTACCTGTTGTTGCTGTGATACTTGGCTCTTTGGATCTCACTGTTGCATTGCCTTGTTTGACCCTTTGCTGTTACTTACCTGCTTTACCCCCTAGAACTCATTGGTTCTTTTGCTGAATCAGGTACACACCTTGTTCAATGAAGCTGTATTGTTGAGATGCATCAATGGAATGAAGTTCTGTTTTAACTCGTCTTGTCATTTTGTATTCTTTAATTGATAGTTTAATTGCAGTAATATGTAGTAGTTGAAGAACAGAAAAACGATACTAATGCTGTAATAATGTAGTACTAGCAGTAGTATAAGTAGTAATATAGTATAGATAGCTTGTCACTTAGTTTAATTAGGAAAACTTAAAACATAAGTCAATTAGTAATACCTGCAATATTAATAATCTAATAACGAACTTCATGAAGGAATCAGTAGTATAACTATGCATGAGTCTTTGAATCATTCACCTGTAGATATTTAAGGTCGAACCATGAAACAATCAGATTGTATAACTATTGTGAATATAGTTAGTCTAAATTCGATGATCAGAAATAAAAGCAGGCTATAGAAAAGGGTAACTGAATATTGAAGCAATTTAATTTGAACCATGTTTATAGTGTTTAGCTAGAAATGTAATAATGAATATAGTCAATTAATTAGTCCAGATTCACAGTTAATTAGGTTAGTAATTCTTCAAGTTTTCCTGTAAATCACCTTCTCAGATTCAGTATTGACCTCAAACACTAGTATAATAAGAAGTAGCATATTAGTCCTAATATATAAAAACCAGTAATTGATTTGTAATTGATATTTGATGTATTGATCTCTTTTTACTGAATAAATAAAATGCCTTTTGTTTCAAATGTGTGTCTCTGCTCTTTTACTTCAATCACTGTAATTGCTATTTAGTTTAAGCCTAGTATATATGGGCCCGAATCGCTATATCAAGTTGACAAAGCCAGCAAGAAGAAGTCGAAAAGCCTGGGCTTCGAGTACCCAAACAGTTCAAATGTATAAATGAAAAGAGAACTAGGCCCAATTAAACAACAAACTACACGGGCCTGGGATTATTCTTGTGTAAAATACGATTGAGGAAAGAACAAGTATAGAAAAATGTAGTCAAATACAAGTATTGAAACCTTTAATGAAAATTGGGACGAGCCTCGCCCGAATAACACCGGGCCCCCATTTAGTGATGATATAACACAAAATAGATCCGGGAAAGCTAATAGTAAATTCCATAGCTTCTCCCAAAAGATTTAAAAGCCGATAGACGTTACTTTAAGGCACGATTTTAATATACCTTCCTATGAACGAGTGTGCACTTGGTGCGACTCAAATCCAAATCTCGGCAAAGCCGAAATACACCGAAAGTCATAGGCGTACTGGTTGCGGTATGACTCGAGGCGTGTTTCCGCAATGTCGCAAATTCCTAAAAATGACATTTAACGTAAAAGCGCATTATGTTGTTTAAAACTTATAATTGAATCAAACAAAAGTCAAGAACGACAGTGGAGCGACCGTGCTAAAACCACGGAATCCGGGAGTGCTTAACACCTTCTCCCGGGTTAACAGAGTTCCTTATCCGGATCTCTGCTTCGCAGACATTCATAAGAGTCAAAATTCCTCGGATTCGGGATTAACCGGTGACTTGGGACACCATTGTCATTCCCAAGTGGCGACTCTGATTAATCTCTAATAAAATCTCGAACCGATTGTCCTTAAATTGGAAAAACTCCTTCCCTTACGTTATTTTATCCGTTTCGGGTAATTGAGCGTCGGGGTATACCCTACAAGTGTATTTATACGCTTTAAGTAGTGTTGGGGTAGTAAAAAAGGGAGGTGTGACACTAAACATATTTGTTCAAAAGGAGATTCATATTCACCACCCCTATCACTTCTTATCATTTTGATTTTCTTGTTAAGTTGTGTTTCAACTTCATTTTTGTATTGCTTGAATGCATCTATTGCTTCATCTTTACTATTAAGTAAGTAAACATAGCAATATCGAGTATTATCGTCAATAAAAGTTATGAAATACTTCTTTCCACCGCGAGATGGTATTGACTTCATGTCACAAATATCTATGTGAATTAAGTCTAAAGGATTTGAATTCCTTTCAACCGACTTATAAGGATGTTTAACATACTTAGATTCCACACATACTTGACATTTTGATTTGTCACATTCAAATTTAGGCAATACTTCCAAATTAATCATTTTCCGTAAGGTTTTATAATTGACATGACCCAAACATATATGCCATAATTCATTTGACTCAAGTAAGTAAGACGAAGCTGAAATTTTATTATTATTCTCAACGACCATTACATTCAGCTTGAAAAGGCCCTCAGTGAGGTAACCTTTTCCTACAAACATTTCGTTCTTACTTATTACAACCTTATCGGAAACAAAAACACACTTAAAACCATTCTTAACAAAAAGTCCAGTAGAGACTAAATTCTTCCTAATCTCGGGAACATGAAGGACGTTGTTCAAAGTCACCACTTTGCCGGAAGTCATTTTGAGAAATATCTTCCCACATCCTTCAATATTGGCCTTAGAAGCATTTCCCATAGAAATCGTCTCGTCGGGTCCAACAGGAGCATAAGTAGCAAACGCTTCTCTAACTGCACAAACATGGCGAGTGGCTCCAGAATCAATCCACCACTCTCTAGGATTGCCTACCAAGTTGCATTCGGAAAGCATGGCACATAAGTCATCAACATCATCATGCTTTTCAACCATGTTTGCTTGACCCTTCTTCTTGCCTTTCTTCGGAGCATGACACTCCGGAGATTTGTGTCCGGGTTTTCCACAATTGTAGCAGTTTCCACTGAACCGCTTCTTGCTTGGGTTGTATTTTGGTCCAGAAGCCTTCTTCCTCTTCTTGTTCTCTTCAACAATATTTGATCCCATTATTGTTGAGTTTCCATGGCCTCTCTTTTCAGCAGCTTTATTGTCCTCTTCGATTCTCAACCGAACAATGAGATCTTCAAGGGACATCTCCTTGCGTTTGTGTTTCAAGTAGTTTTTGAAGTCCTTCCACAAAAGAAGAACATCTTTTGTTGCTAGCGCTTGAAATCAATCCCGGAAAATTTTTCGGGTTTCTCCGCCGGTGCCAATGCTGCCGGAGTCGTTCGGCTTGTTGAGGCATTAACAGTCACCATTGGAACAGTCTGGTTCTCATTCTCGTTAGTCATTTCTGTAAAAGAATGACACAAATATTAAAATCACGTAGATTTTAATAGAGTACAAAACCACAAAGGTTTTACTCTTCCAAAAACAGTAAAAACAAATACATAAATATAATTAAATTCCTTAAGCTTGTTATTAACCTGTATTTTTAAATAATAATTTTGGAGAAAAGAACGTTAACGTATAAACGTAAATATAAATGAAACAATAATTAATTCGAGCCCACCGAATTCACAGTGTTTCCTTAAGGAATTTAATCCCCCCCTAATACCCAAGGTTATGGTTATTTGCTCCCAGGATAGAACGAATTACACATTGGTGTAGCGGTACTTCAAACCCCAATGTTTCAGCGAACACAGAGTGTGACAGCAAATCACACTTACTTTTTGCTTTGTTTGATGCTAAAAGTATGCAGAAGAAAGGAGGAGAAACTCAGAAATTCGTAGTGAAATTCTGAGCAGAATAGTGTTGTATTTATAGCCAAAAGTTGGGCTGAAATCTGAAGAGTCTCTTCAGAATGGCTGTTTCTGCAAAACTGCTACAACATAAATGTCATTGCATAAATGGCCATTTACTCAATAATAAAGAGGGAAAATAAAGAGGGAAAATTGATGGGTAGTTAATTTTCTGTTACAAAAAACAGAAAAAACTGAAATTTGGATTTAATATTAATATTTATTTAATATTAATATTCTGTTATTAAAATAAATATTTTAATAACTTTTATGTTAATATTTTACTATTAACAAATAAATTTGGTCCAAAAAGTTAATCAATCGATCATTTGACCAAATCCAAATCCGAATCCAAATCCGAAGCCGAAGCCGAAGCCGAAGCCGAGCCGAGCGACAACGACGACGGCGCGAGGCTTGCTTTCTTCTCAACTCTTTAAGAGCTAGAAGAAGAGCAATTGCTTATATACCCATAAAAACCCTCTTTCTCTTCCGATATGGGACAATGCCCATTTACCAAGGAGAGAAAAATTAAAATTTCACTCAAAATTTCATTTCCCTCCATTTCCCATTCACCCTCTTTTTAACTCTTTAATATATTAATTAAATGTATTAAAAACCCAACAAGTTCCAATCCTGACAATTGAACCTCATCTTGAGTCTTATGGGTGCATTAAACTAACAACATATAATTAACGAGGAGCGAGAAAATATCATTCAAACAATGTTGGTCGGCTACTAAATGGAGCTTGCATATACTATGGCCAATTAGTTTTATCTTGATTATTGAAACTGTCTACGTGGTGAGTACAGTAGAGTATTTTACTTGTTGAGAATCAGGGTACGTAGTTTCTATATGTTTAGACAGGGATACATGTTATGTTGAGAGAGCACGTGAGATATGAGAAATAAGAGCAAGTAAAGATTTTGTGTAATGAATAATAATATAGATGCAAATGGGTAGACTCTGATTTATCATCCAAAATATGGCATAATATGCTCACTTTTGCCCATTCCATGCATTTTTCTTACAACCTCAGCAACTCTGAAACTTACATGCCTTGTATGTGAATTGTGTTTTCGTAACTCAAACCCATAACACAATTCTACACCTAACCAACAATTATTCAGATTTATTTTCTATACTGCCTCTTATGCCTTTTGATCATAAATAATATTTTGTATTTACAAATAATATTGAACTATAGTATTTGAAATACTATGAATTAATAATGGATTTTACTCACAAATCTTTAACTTCTTCTTCTTCTTTTTTCCAAAAATTCATGTTCAGACATTAACGAGCTAATATTCTTTTTCAATTTCAATTTTTTTGTTCAACTGTAACCGAATATTATCCAGACGCCTACTAAATGTTCTCTCCTTTTAATATGTCGATTTTCTGTTCTGACGTCATTCCTGTACTTCCAACACAACGAGGGCATTTTCGTCTCTATATTTTCTTTAAATAGGGAAATTGTTTTGTTCTGTGTCGTTTGGTTGGAATATGATTTATACCGATGTAAGTTATGCCGGTATAAATTATATTGGGATAAGTTATACTGGGATTAGTTATACCGGGGTTGTTGTTTATTCCTTGTTTGGTATGTTGTGTAAAGAATGACAATTGCTTAATTTTTAAGAAGAAGGTATAAGTTATACGATGTTAATTACCCCACCTTTTATAAGGTATAAGTTATTCCAGTGTTAAAATTAACACCGTGATAACTTATACTTGGTTTACTAACCAAACAAAGTATTAAAGTAGTATTAAATTTGTATATCACCATTATACCTTGTTATACCTCATACCAAACGACCCCTAAGTATTTTATTTGTTATATATGCTCCTAATTCGTGAAGACTATTTTGGAGTCATTTGGATTTCCCTTCGAGTGAAGTTTTGTTCGAAGATAATAATATATTTGGACATTAATTTTTAAAATATATTTTACCTTTTTATTAACATGACTTATAGCTACAAGTTCTAAAAACTATCACAAATACCCAACAGTATCTTTATCAACAATATTCATTATATTATCGCAAGCAAATATAGTCCTGAATATAAATAAATTTGGTAATAAAATTATCATTTTTATAATGAACTACATATACATTATCAAATGACCGAGAAAATAAAGCAACATTGTTACAAAATAATAAATGGTGTGGTTTTTATAAAATGCAAAAGTTTGGGGCAATTTTTAAAAAATATAATAGTAATATTTTCAGACAAACAAATTTTGGGATTTGGGTTTTGGTTTTGAAAATTTATCAAAATATAAATAAATTTATGAACAAACATGTATTTGTCAATATATATATATATATATATATATATATATATATATATATATATATATATATATATATATATATATATATATATATATATATATATATATATATATGCAAATGGTCAAACGGATCCTAAGCTGAAAACTTTTTATTAAGAAATAAAAGAAAGAAAAGTATGATGTTATGAAATATGACCACAAAAGGTGTTGAGTTAAATAATCCAAAAATAGAGAGAGAGAGAGAGAGAGAGAGAAAAACAATATGTAGGCAAAGAAATCTGATGCTGGGGAAAATGAAACAAAAAAATACAGCTTGGACTGCCCTCCACTTTCTTTCTTCGGATTCTGTCTCTCTTTTTGTTTAATGTTAAAAAGCGAAACTCAGGTGGTTTGGGCATGTGCGGAGGAGAAGCCCTGATGCACCGGTGAGGAGTTGTGAGCGACTGGCGGTGGTTGGCGCGAGTCGAGGCAGAGGGAGGCCTAAGAGGTATTGGGGTGAGGTGATTAGGCAGGATATGGCTAGAATGGGGATTTCCGAGGACATGACCCTTGATAGGAAAGTTTGGAGGTCTAGTATTAGGGTTGTAGGGTAGGGCCTTCTAGAATTCTTAGTACTTCTGTTAGGGGCTGAGTGTGGTTTGGTAGCGATCTCTATAGTTAATTAATGTATTGTGTTGTGCCTCTTATGGTAGTAACCGATTGGTATTATTGCATGTCATTCTACTTTTGGTTTTATGTTTAGATAATTATTTATTTGATTTATCCCGGATTTACTAACATTGTTTTGTTTTGTTTTGTTTGTTGATTTTCTCTCTCTTCTTCTGAGCCGAGGGTCGGCCGGAAACAGCCTCTCTACCCTTTCGGGTAGGGGTAAGGCCTGTGTACGTATTACCCTCCCCAGACCCTACTTTGTGGGAACATACTGGGTAGTTGTTGTTGTTGTTGTTGTTAAAAAAAAGTTTTATGTGCGTTTCAGAACGCACATGTCTGTACTCAGATTATTATAATTATGAAATGGTACTTTACATTCTTGATTATTGAGTGTGCAACAGGCCATGATGAGTCGAATTAGCATAAGCATAGCATCGTTCATTGTGAATTAATTAACTTGAAGTATAACCTAAAAGATATATGTATGACTTTAATTTTAATATTGCAGTTTTCTGTTCTCCATTTATATGTTGGAAATTATTTTGAGATGCAACCTATTGATTGTTTTTCTTTCTCGAGAGAAGAAAACAAAAACAAAATATGGTTTTATCACACAATAGGTGTGGATTTAATTCTGCATTTCAATCCAGATATGGATTTCGCAGCCGGAGATTAAGACTCGACAAAGACATCTGTCTCGAATTCAAAAAGAATAAATGGAAAAGAAAGAAAATAAAATATTTTTAGCTCTAATTTTGCATGACATGAGCTTCTTCTAGTTATGTTTAATAATATAGAATAAAGCGACTTAGTCTGATCAAAAATCCACTCTGCCAAGGTAATAGAATAACTAAGGAATCATTTTGTTTTTATCAACATTAAGACAACTGAATGTAAATACATATTTGAATATTAAAATATGTATTTACATTAATACGTTTGAATCACACATAAGAATAATAAGATATAGTTTCTATAGATCTAAACACTGAAGTATTAAAATTATTCATTTTTAGGTTTCATTAAATGCAAACAAATAAAATAAGGCCAAACTCGCAAAAACAAAAAACATGAAAAAACAAGAGGAGAAAGGGGCAATGAAGGAAGATGAGAATTCACAATTTCCCATGCAAAGAGAAAAAGTAAAAATTGACTAAATGTGACGTGCGTTTCTGCATGAAAGGGTCCATTTTTGGACCCTGCCTTTTGTAAGGATTCTCATATACTAGTACTGCTAAACATATTCAAACCAAGAATGATCCAAACATATTAAAATAAAGAAGCTAACGTAAAGTTAAAGACAAATTAAAGTACATATAGGTTTTCAAGTCTGAATTATCCAAAATTCAGATTTGCAGTCTGGTTAGTGGCCCCTTATTACCAACAAAATTGAGGGAAAAAAAATTCACAAGACAATAAGCAGCACTAGAAAGTGGAACAAAGATAATACTCTCTCCCGTCCAAAATAAGTAATATTTTTGTATTTTTTTCTTTGTTCAAAATAAGTAATTTTTTCAGAAGTCAAGAACGAATTAATTATTTTTTCCATACATTGTCCTTAGAGTAAATAGTGTTCGAATATGTGTTACGAGTATTTATGTGAGATAATAAAGGTTAATATGATCAATTTCATTGCTAATTAATACTAAAAGATAAATTTCTTAATCTCTATAAAAATATCTAAAAAATAAATACAGTAACTTATTTTTGGACCGGAGAGGAGTACTATATTACAGAGCATATTGACAAGTCATTTTAGAGTGCCACAGTACCATATGTAATTACATTCCTTTATATGATGACATTCCAATAAAGAAACTGACAATGCATATATGTGAGAGAAAGCACAATTCTGCTTTGTGCTTTCTACAGAATTTCAATAGTACTAGTTTTTAAACTGTAATCAACACTTCCCTTCCCCTTTTCAGTGACAATCCACAAACATACAAACTCATGAATATATAACCAAAAATAAAAAATAAAAAAATATGCAGAGAACAATAGAAATAAGTATTCAAGTAAAGTGTGATTCCTTTTTCTTTTCAGAAAAACATATACTTTTCAGTAATGTCATTGATGTCCACTCCTTACCCTCTAAGATATATATATATATATATATCTACAGCTCTCCTTATTTGTGTGTGGCAATAAGTACACGCCAAAGTTTCTTTTTCTTCAAATAGAATGAAGTACAAAAAGAAGACTAGGCCTACCATCCCAAAGAATAAAGTGTGGAACAAGTCTATCTGTGCATAAACTTTTATCACATTTTGTATCAGAATGATTTTAGTTTTTCCTCAAAAGAGATGAGAATCCCTCAGAATGCACCAGAACCAATTCTTCGCTTAACCATAGCACCTTCCTCAAGAGTCTGTCCGTGTGTCCTGTATGAAAATGAATTGAGACGAGAGTGAATAATGATAAATCTTTAATGGCTTAACCTAAACATAGATTATTCACGCTATACGTTCCCTTTTTTTAGAGAATTATCACCTGAAACAACCATATCCTGGCATTCAGAGCTAAGCATTTCCGAGAATTGTGTTTCTGAATCTTAATCTTGCTTGTCTGTTCCTATTTCCATACATTTCAACAAAGAACCTTGTTAAATCAGGCCCGACTGCTCTGCTCCACGCCTGCAAATTATATTAAACAGTTTAGATAAACAGAAGTTCTTTTCATCACTCGGATTACTGGCATGGCCACGTTAATTAGTTAAATTCTACTTTAATGCAGCAGCACAAATGTAATTTTATCTCAGCAAGAAAAAGAAAAGAGTTTTACCTGACTAGAGGCAGAAAACCTGCAGATTTATCATCCCTTCTGAAGTCCTCACATTTGCAGAGTCCTGTTTAATTAGAAGTGCTTAATTTTCAATTTTGAACGGTCAAAGAATAACTATATCCATGTTACTTGGTTAAAGTAAAAATAAAATAGAAACTCACTTGCTTAGAATATTCCTCTAAATTTTGCAGCATAAGGTCCAGAACTCCAAATCTTGACTGCGTAACCTAAAAGCATCTGCTGATTCAGAAACAGCGGTGATATTAGCTAATGAAAAATATTTGAGTATGAAATCTTAACAATCCAGAATCCTAAATATAGAAGCCGACAAAGGAGAGCATACTTGAATATGGAGTTTCTGAGACAGGATACTTCATCGATCATCTGTATCTTAGTAGTAATATCCACCATATCCATATGAATGAGGCAATAACTCTTCAACTTCGACCCTAGAGCTCGCATAACTCAAGCTTTTCTTAATACGATGGCGGTTGATGGACTCAACCTCTGCCAAGAATATACTATAAACTGGTCTATGATCCGAGAATCTGGACTCTCCACGAACATAAGATATTTGATGCAGGCCTCGGCCATACCATAATATGCGATCACACCTTCATTCACAAGTCACAAGTTTTAAGAGATAACTTGTGCATTATGCACGTAAAAACAAACTGATAGGTGTGTGTATGTTCATTTCATATTGCAGATGCTTTTTGTTAGAAGGATTACCAAGCAGGGGTTCTTCGTTTCTCTTTTGGGTGTGTGTCCTCTCCTGCATATCTATCTGAATTACTTGAGTACTTGTAAGTCGGAGGGAAGTATATTCTTCCTTCACTCCATCCATTAAAAACACGTCCCATCCTCTGCTCTATCCGCAGCTGTTATGGAAAGATTAAAGTTACAATTGATGAGCTAGTTGATTGTGGGACTTTAAAAAATCTGGAAAATGAGAAAATCAAGGAAAGAAGAAAATTGCTTGCGGAATATGAATAACATTACCTGATCATTGTCTAACAGCACTCTCCAATTGCGCATCTCCACCAGTGCCTTGGCAGTTCGGTAAGACAAGGCAATCCGATAGTTCAAATCCCCAAGCCATATGATTCGGCTTCATAAGCACAAAACTAAAGTTAGGAACAAAACGAGGCAACAACCAACTTCAGGGCAATGAGCAAACAAATAAATAGACTTGCAAGATATAATCAAGGGCTTTACTCGTGCTCGAGGATTGTTTGAGGAGAGTTGTCATCCCCAAAGCCATGAACCCTTGGAAACCTTGTTTTCTTTAGAATCTCCAAGACGTCAGAGTTCCTCCGGAGCTCATCTCCCTCTTTCTGTCCAGATGTTAAATGACTGCAAATGAAGCAGAAGCTTGTTTGGTGCAGTGACATACTAACTGAGATTGAGCCCTGAAAATACAGATGGGATTAGCACTTGTGCAAATTGTAAGCAATCAAAAACTTTGACAAGATTCCATAGAAGGATATATACCTTGTTCCCTAGATAACCCATTAATCCTCTACCAACACAAGACACTTTCAGGTTGCGAACATCGTCTCTTAGTTCACTTCTAATCCAAATAGTAAGAAATATTCCAACCATTTGCTTACTCGCAACAAGACAGTATCTTGATTGCAGTGGCTGTCTATCTCTGTCCTCTAAAGAGATGGAACCACTATATGAAATCGGGGAACAATGGGTCGTAATAGGTGAATCATCTGGACCGTTTTCATCATCAGAGGAACCGCCCCATTGGGCATATGGGTCGTAATCACTTGGCCTTCCCCCAAACACACCTCTATCACAAACACTAAATCGCCGATCAAGTTGAGCCCGAGGCATTGACATTTCGCTCTCCATTACTCTCATGCTACGGCTTAATGTCTGAAATGAGCGACGGTGGAAGAAAGACGAGGCTTGTTCTCTTTCCGATCCCTCAAAGTCAGCATCTAGTTCAACCACAGGATTAGGAACTGGAGAGGGTGTACGGTAACCACCACCGCTTGTTCCGGGAAGACTGTTGAGAGTTTTTCGGATGAGTGCTAGCCATTTTCTAGCTGGCCCATTGTCCTCTGTGCCCAAAACATTACCAGCATTCAAAGGAACAATTTCTTGAAACCTAACAACACAAATAAATAAGAATCATAAGGATCTTTGTTCACTACTTACTAAAATTGTTCTAAACATAACCATATGTTGTTTACTCACCCGAGAACATAGATGTCAGCAGGAGGTGAGGTATGGAGCCAATCATCAAGATTTAAATTACTAGGTGGAGATTTTCCAGCCACATTCCATGTAGCTACAAAGATCCTGTGACAAAATACATACATACATACATTCAGAGATACGCATACTTAATAAGAAAACAGCTCAAATCGGATTTAAAAAGAAAAACTCACCGGTAGTTATCCACATCTGTAACCTCTGAAGTGTCAAGGTCAATCTTATTTCGATGAAAACGATCAGCATTCTTTCTCCCTGACTTGTCTATAAGTTTTTTTTCTTTTAATTAAACAACACAAAATATGCAGATTCAGAAAGGGGGCAAACCAATTTTTTTAAAAAAATTGGAAAATGAATATTATTGATACTGAACCTGTTTTACTTTTTTTCTTGCTAGTGGAAGTCTGCCTCTCTAAGAAGTTGTTCCTCCATTCATTATCAACACCTGAAAAAGAATGGACATAAAGTTGTTTAAAGCTGTGTCACTGGTACAACATTTAACCCACATATTAGAAAAATGAAAAGAAAGAATACACAACCTAAAACCTAGGAAAATAATAGGCAACACCAATTCAGAAAAGAACAAAACAATGAAATAGATCTCAAGATGCACATGAAAATGGCAGACTTATTAGATTCCAAAGACTAGTATACAAAACCATGCAAGTGATTACTTTGTTAGTTAATCAGAAAGTAAGAACTCCAAGAACCTCAAAACTCAAAAATACAATTTCAGATTTAAATAAAAATGAATCAATTACCTCCATAGACAATATCATCAGCTTGGAAATCCTCAGCTTTACTCTTGATATTGAACCATTTCTTTACCAGACTCTTGGGCCACGAGACCTTCATTCAAAACACAAAATTTTAGCAAGTTTTGGAAAGAAACAAAATGCACAAAACAGCTGTCATTTGACATTGTTGAAAAAACAAACCTTGGATTTTTTACAGCTCCCATCTCTCATTGTTTCATAAAGATTGAATCTTTCTAGTCCTTGTTGCTGTACAGAATGAAATTTCTGGCTTTCTGTCCAGAATGGATTTGAATAAAGATCAACAAATACACTAATTTCTCCAACAATCACTCAACTTTGGGATTTTCTTTTCAACTCAGTAGAGTTGCCAAAATCAAGAATCAACAAAGAAAGCAGCAATCTTTGAGCATAAAACACAGAATATTTGACAGATTATAGTCAAATAGGAACCAGAGTTTCATCAAGTAATGAAAAGAAAACAATTTTGGACAAGGAAGATGTGACATTTGTTACACATTGTAAAATGCTTGAGTATCAAAACACAAGTAGAAATCAATAAACCCCACTTGAGATAATTGACTTTGTTTCTCTTACAAATGGGAAACACAGAATGACTATTGGATTCAAGAATCAAAGAAGGAGAAAATGTTAGAGAGAGAGCTTTTGTGGGACTATGTAAATGTTCTATATTCAATACCTCGTTGAGGGTAACAAGGCAAAGTATTAAATTTGAAGGGAATAAAGTGCAGAAGTGAGCAAAACACTAGAGAGGCTTTTTGCCTCAAAACAGCAGTCTTATTACCACACTCTCTCCCTTTAATATAAAATCCCAAAACAAGATTGTATAACTTAAGAGTAAAAAAGAAATGTTATTTGAGGTAAAATAGTATTTTTAACCGCTTATAAAGGGCTTTTTATTGGGTTTTGGAGAAGCTAAGATAGGTTTTTTTTCCTAGTGTTGGATACTACTAATAATATGGGAATTGTTTGAATCTCCAATGTTGATTTTTCGGTTTTAGAAAAATGTACTCTGATGGTAAGCAACCCCACTTCCAACCGAGAGGTTGTGAGTTCGAGTCTCCCCAAGAGCGAGGTGGGAAGTTCTTGGAGGGAAGGATGCCGGGGGTCTATTTGGAAACAGCCTCTCTACCCTAGGGTAGGGGTAAGGTCTGCGTACACACTACCCTCCCCAGACCCCACTAAGTGGGATTATACTGGGTTGTTGTTGTTGTTGTTGTTGTACTCCCTCTTGTCCAAAATAAGTAATCTATCCGGTCCAAAATAAGTGATTTTTTGGTCTTTGTTTTGTATTCCAAAATAAGTGATTTTTTCGGATATCAAGAATGACTTAATGATGTTTTTCCTACATTGTCCTTTGAGTAAATAGTATTGGAATATGTGTTAGGAGTATTTATGTGAGATAAAAAGGTTAAAATGATCAATTCTATTGCTAATTAATGCTAAAAGGTGACTTTCTTTATATGTGTGATAACATCCAAAAAATCACTTATTTTGGACCGGAGGGATTAATTGTTTGGATGTTTTCACACAGATTAAGAAATTCACCTTTTAACATTAATTTGCAGTAGAATTGATCATAATAACATTTACTATCTCACATAAACACTTCTAACATATATTCCAACATTATTTACTCCAATGACAAATTTGGAAAAAAAATAATTAATTCATTCCTGAAATCTGAAAAAAAATCATTTATTTTGGACCAAAAAAATGCAAAAAAAAATCAAATATTTCGAGATGGCTTATTTATCTCTTTCTCAAAATTCGGAGCAATACACCATCTTCTCTATTCTTTGGTTTTTGTAAACTCAAAAAACAAAAGAACAAAGTGTTGGTTTGTTACTTTGTTTAACAAAACAAGAGGGGTTTGTTTTTGCTTAACTTAAACTTTGTGTCTTGAGAAACCAAGGCATTTGTCCCTTTTTCAGGGTTTCTGGTTTTTAAAACATTTCATTGATGTAATTCCAAATTGTTTTTGTTTCTTTTTTCTTGTCATTAAATGCATGGACTCGTCAATTTACAAGAGTTTTTGTCCAAATGGTCCATCAATTTTAAGTCACCTATTTTGTGTAGTGGCAGCCATTAGCCAATCTCGTGTACGGTTTTGTAGAGTGATAGCAAGAACTTATATGTTAACTTTTTCTCTATTATCATAAAATATTAAATTATGCCTTGTATAAAACTGTTAAAATACTCTTTTATTTTTGGATTTGAAATCGCTGCTTATACCTAATACTAACCATAGATCATAAGAATATTATAATCTCGGCAAGAGGTTGAATTGACCAGGATTTACCCGCTGTGACTGATGATTTACTGCTGGTAGACATATATCTTACATTCCATTGAAATCCACCGAAATTCTTTTATACGTTTTATGATGGAATGAAAGTTCTAATTAGATTAGGGGTGTTAATGGTTCGGTTAGATCGATTATTTTATAAATTTTCTGACATATTAATTTCTCGGTTATTCTATTATGTAGATTTAAAATTAGACTTTTCAAAACCGTCTCAATCATGTCAGTTCCTCTTCGGTATCAGTACGATTCGGTAAATTTTCGATAACTTTTTTTAAATATCATGTGTGAGTCACTAGTAGAAATATATTGCAATAACATACGTAATTTATATGATTTAGCAAATAAGATATTTTTACAGTTTAAAAGATAATGAATAAAGAAAATATGAAACATGGCTAGAGTATAGATTCATCAAATATTCTACAGCAACGCAAACGAAACTAAAAAAATATAAATCACACAAGTGAAAAAAGTTAACCAAGTTGAGATTCAAGAAAAAAAATTATAGAAGATTAAACATTTCAAAAAGATAAATCTTGTTCGTACGAAAGGAAATATATTCAAATTGTAGGTTGCTACTCCTAATTGCTACAGTACCTTATGTTTTGCTAGTGAATATGGTGAAAATAATTTAGTTTCAATAGAATTAGCATAATAGGTTTAGAAATTAGGATTTTTAGTTTAATTACTTCTTGGCTTGTAGTTGTAACTATTTCATAATTCTAAGGCCCAAAAAATTTAATGCTTTATTATTTTTAAACTTAACATATAAATATATTTTTCACATTGTAAATTTATTCGGTACTGTTTGGTTTTTATTTTCATAAAATAAAAAACCTACCTTAATTATCGGTACAATTATAGATTTATATAAAAACCTATAGTTTTACTAAAAGAAACCTAAAAATTGGTTCGATCTGGTATGGTTAGATCTATTTAGTCGATTTTTAAATATCTATTAACACCCCTAAATTAGACAGAGAATATTACTTAGAAATATTTTTTAAGGTGTGGAAATATGAAGAAAAAAAATTGTAACTCACTCTTAATTATTTAGGACAAATTACATGAAATAATCAATTGTATTGTTTCCTTTTTAGTCCTCCAATCTAGTTAGCAATTCCTTGCCAAATGGTCAGAAGAGAGCAGAAGTAAGTTAGTAGGTGATGTAGTTGACAAAATCTTGAAGAAAACAGTTGGTGAGTCTCTATCCAATTAACTCTTGAAAAATCATCGGAAATTTACAAGTGAAAGCGAAATTAAAGGGTGAAGACGAAGATAGAGGAAGAGGTCCCAACCAAAGATAAAGTCATAGAGTTTGTCGAATTGTACAAAAAGAACTTAAGCACGTTGAGATACGTAGAATCTTGTTGGAGTTATTTTTAATGGATTCTTGGAATATAGCATGGACATGTTTACTTCTTCGACCAATAACTTCTTTACATTGATTAATTACACACACACACATACATATATATATATATATATAAAAGATAAAAATTCTTAACTATATAATTTTTTTAAATTTAATTGATACTTATTGTTGTTGTACTGCATCTATCATCAATAGGAATCTTTTAGTTCGATATTAAAATTATGCAATGATTATAATACCAAAAACTAACAATTGTTAAATGATTTAGTGCACATATCTTTTTTTTTGCAGATATTTAACTCATCTCATAATTTAAAATGATTTATACAGTATATAATATAAATTACTCCTAATTTATCAATGTCTTTAAAGTAAATAAAAAATAAAAATGAAACCAAAGTGTTTCGGTCTCTTATACTCCTTCCGTTTCAATTTATATGAACTCATTTGACTGCGCATGTTGTATAAGAAAAAAGAGACACATATTTTATATGGGTATAAATTATTACATAAACATAAATTATTTCTAAATAAGAAAATAGGTCATTCATTATGGCACAGACCAAAAAAAAAAATAATTTCAAATAAATTGAAATGGAGGGAGTACATATTTTATTCTCATAAAGTTAATTGACGTATAAGTTATTCCTTGTTAGATTCGATATAAGATAATAACGAAATTACGATATTACTTACACCAGGCATGAAATGCTAATTAAAAGCAACATAAAACAATAGTAACAAATTTTATAAGTACCAAAATTATACTTATTTCCTAATACTAATAACCACTTGAGTTTTGACTCCGAAGAGTTGAGTTTTGAGTTGAATTGGACCCATGAGCGCAGCCCACGCGATCTCCTTGAATTTTGAGCCAATTCCATGTTGTGTCAAGTGAATATTGGAAATATTTTTAAGCTCTATTTTAAGTATTACAGTTGTATTTGTATGCGAGAAAAAATAAAAGTAATTTCTTGGATTAAGCTCTCAAGGCATTGAAATTAGAATTGACTATTCTTAATACACATGCTACATGTGGGAGACTGTGTCTCTTTCCCTACAACCTCCCTCTTTGTTTCGGATTTCTAGGTTCTTTTTTATGCAATTAATAGCACAGACCAGTTGCACTATTTGTTTTTTCATCAGTTCAAGAATTAAAGTATTAGCCTTTGACAGCCAGACACTCCAAACATGCCTAATAATCTACCAGTCCATATTTTGATCCCTCATATGGTCAGAATCCCAAACCAACCCTCTTACAACTCTACAACTCTATCTTCTTTAACAGTGAAGCTTCCACTACTGCTACCAAATTTAGGGACCTTTTCCCTGATTCTGTAATTCTGTTCATGCAACGAAAGTGTTAATTTAATACTAGTATAATGATACTAATGTAAAGAAAAAAGAAGATCAAGATGATAGGAGGAGGTGGTACGGTGGAAAGTTTTATCTACTTAATAGTAGTATATCATAATTTATTAGTCACTGTCGTCTCATTTCATACAATAAAAACAATTTTAAAATCAAAACATGATTCTAACTATTTTATAGAACATTTGATTTGGTACTAGCTAACTTGTGTTTTCAAAAGAGGGAGGACCACCTGATCACGTTTTGGTGTGTGGTAGTCAAGACTCAGGTTGATTATTTACTTCGTAGGAAAATAGATAGTGGTCTTTGCACTGATTGCAGGTTATTCTGACCGAGTGGCTTTCAATCCAACATAGACTCTATGTTATGGACATGGAAATTAAGAGGGAGAAGAAGAAGAGATCAATGTTTTGTCAATCTAAGATCAAGTGGGGATAAAGCTCATGCTCTAGGGGAGAAGTTGTTGGATATGGGGGCTTGGAGGAATTGTGGAGACGAGAGTAGTATGTGTACTTCGGCAGCGAACTGCATTAGGGAAGCTGCTATTGAGCGGTGTTAAGGGTCACGAAGGATTTCTCCGGTGGTCACAAAGGTGACTAGTGGTAGAATGGAGAGGAATCTAAGAAATCGGTGTATAAGAAGTTAGTAGAGAATGCCGACGAAGAGGAGAGGAGGACGTTTAGGGAGTGTTATAAGAAGGATAAGGAAGACGCGAAGCTAGCGGTCACGGTGACTAAGACCACAACATTTGAACACTCGTATGTGAAACTTGGGGGCATATGCGGTGATAAATGATTGTTCAGGTTAGCCAAGGTTTGAGAGAGGAATGCTCGGGACCTAGACCAAGAGAGGTGCATCAAAGACAAGGTATTGGTAGAAGAGGCGTGCATTAGGCGCATGTGGTAGTCATGCTTCCACAAACTCTTGAAAGAGGATGGGAACAGCAACATTATGCTTGGCGAGTTGGAAAAGTCAGAGAATCGTCGTGATTTTAGGTTCTGTAGACGTATTGAAGAAGTAAGGCAGAAGATGTAGAGGTAGGGCAACTAGGTTTAAGAAGGCCGCAGGATGGGTAGGCTTGGAGTGGCTTACTGGACTATTTATTTTTATTTTTAGGACTAAGAAGATGCCCGAAGAATGAAGTTTGAGTTTTATAGTCCCGTTGTACAAGAATAAGGGTGATACCTAATATTGTAACAACTACAGGGATATCAAGCTATCGAGTCACACTATAAAAGTGTGGGAGAGGGTGGTGGAGAGGAGTGTGTGTATTTTGGAGAATTAGTTCGGTTTCATGCTGGGGTGTTCATCCATAGAAGTCATTCATTTTGTAAGGAGGTTGGTGGAGAAGTATCGATAAAGGAAGAGGGAGCTGCATATGGAGTTCATCGATTTAAAAAAAGCTTTCGATACAGTCTCAAGGGTGGTTTTATGGAGATGTCGGGAGGTTAGTCGTGTTTCAGTAGCATATACTAAAATGATTAAGAATATGTACGATGGAGCGAAGACTTGAGTGAGAAATGTGGGAGGATACCCAGATTATTTTTTTGTGATGATTGGGTTACATTAAGTTTCAGCTCTTAGCCCATTTTTATTTGACATGGCGATGGACGCGCTGACATTCCACATTCATGGGGGGTGCCATGGTGTATGTTATTTGCATATGAAATAATGCTAATCAATGAGACGCGCTGGGGGTAAACGATCAGGTGAAGTTGTAGAGGCAACCCTTGGATTTTAAAGGGTTCAAGTTAAGTAGGACAAAAAGGAATACTTGGAGTACGAGTTTAGTATGGGGATGCAGGAACCGGAAATGGAGGTGAAGTTTGATACACAAGTCATCCCCAGGAGAGATAATTTTATACATTTTAGGTTTGTTATTCAGGAGGACGGGGAGATTGACGAGGATGTTACGCATTGTGTTGGAGAGAGGTGGATGAAATGGAGGCTTGTGTCTGGTATTTTGTGTGATAGGAATGTGCCACCAAGACTTAACAGTAGATTCTACAAAGTGGTAGTTATGTCGACTATGTTGTATGGAGGCGAGTGTTAGCCAGTCACAAAATCTCATATCCAGAAGATGAAAGTTGTAGAGATGATGGTGTTGAGATGGATATAGGGGCATACCAGGAAGGACCAGATTAGGAATGAAGTTATTAGGGATAAAGTGGGTGGCCCATGTGGAAGACAAGTTGCAAGAATCAAGGCTGAGATAGTTCAAACATGTGAAGAGTAGAGACATTGATACTCCAGTGAAGAGATGCGAGAGGTTGACCATAGCGGGTTAGAGTAGAGGCAGAGGTAGGTCTAGGAAGTACTGGGAAGAGGTGATTAGGTAGGACATGACTCTACTTCATCTTACCAAGGATATGGTCTTTGATATAGAGGTGTGGAGGTTGAGAATTAGGATTGTGGGTTGACAGGTAGTCGAGAGTCTCTTCTAATCGTATTAGTAGTATTAATACCAGTCTTGTATTCTCCAATTCCGAGTTCCTTGCTTATTAGACGATGTGGCATTATTGTTGGTAGTTTTCACACTTCTCTTATAGTATCATATTCCAAGTTTCTCAACTATTTCATGCAATCTATATGTTTCTTTATATTATTTCCTTTCCACTGTTAATATTTGCTTATTGTGTTCTTTTTACTGTTCTTGAGCCCAAGGGTCTATTCGAAATAACTCATCTACCTTTATAAGATAGGGATAAAGTCTGTGTACATACTCCATGTGTGGGATTTCACTGGATTTGTTCTTGATTCAACTACTTTATAGAAAATAAAATATAGACGTTCTAACCTATTAGTTAGTACTAAAATACTAGGGCTGCAATGTGATACATTATAAGATGATCGAAAAAATTGCAATTCGAACTAAAATGTGTTCAATTGAAAAAGTTGCAATTAGTTGAAGATTAGTTAAGAGGCTTGTCCAATCCAAGCTAGTTGGCCACCGAAAATTTCCATATTAAGAGAAGTTTTGTACTAAAATGTATACACATATCCCACTAAATGAGTGAACATATGCATTGTGGCCTCCCATTTTGTTCATCAAGAAAGGTTGTCAATTGTCTAATCAATCATTTGAAAAAAATCCAGTGTAATCTTTGATTAGTTGGCATCAAAATAGAAACATGCCTACTTTTTGGCATGGAACCTTTTAACAAATGTTGTTTCTTTCATCCTCGTGTACTTCGTCTTAGGGCTAGTACTAAATTAATGTATAACGAGAAGCAAGTTTGAGTGATTGCTCAGGGTCGTTTGATACTATTATTACGGAATATGGTATAATAATAGTGTCAAAATTAGTTTTACCTGAAATAGTTATATTTAGATTATTTTTTATCGATTGTTTGATTTAATGTATCAAATATTTTAGGCAAAATACAATCTACCCATCAAACTTATGACCAAATTCCTCTTACAT